>CM023457.1:114207106-114266373 GCA_013339765.2 Haemaphysalis longicornis
GCTATTGTCCGATCGACCGACCGATGTGTGCCCCACCGCCGATTTCCTCTGCGTCGCCCCCCGCCCGAACACACACACAAACTTTTGTCCACTTTCTCTTGTGCTGGCAGCTCTCTATTGGCTGCTTGGCGCGTCAGGCAAGGGGGAGGAGGAGGGGGCGAGATGGTTTTGATGACTGCTCCCCGCTGCTCTCTGGTTGTTTGGACCGTTACCACGTTGAACGCGGAGTAAGTTTTCGTTCTTTTTTTCCCCACGCCTCGTGACAACAGAGAAAAATCAAATTAATGAAGGAAACAGCGAATGATTCCAAACATTGATAATCTATAGTAGTTTCAATGAAGCTCAGGTGGGCCGAGCAAATAGCCAGCTGGCAGACCGAAAGAGAGATGAGAATTTTTTTTTAAAGAGACCCAAGAGGTCAGCCCTGCATAATGCTGGGCTTGCTACTTCAGATGGTTGATGAACATGGTTGGTGAATAAGAAAATGAAAGAACGAAAGAATCTGCACCAGACATACACACGCACACACGCAAAAAAAACGAACAAATGTCATAGGCAGTCACAGGCTGGAGTCGAGTCCAGAGACTCTCGAGAAAACGCACAAGAGCATTTAAAACCACGCACAGCACTGCCTTCGCTGTTCGAGGGGCCTAAAAAGTCCTTCATGTTGAGAGTTCTCGCCCGCAATAAACGTCGCGCTGTCGTTCGCGCCGAGTTGAAACGTGGGCAAACACAGAACATGTGCTAAGTGTCTTTTCGTACACCGCAAAGCGGACACAGAGGTGATGCCATCAGACCGATTTTCTTTGGAAAGCTTTTAGTATAGGCTACTTTGAGGCGCAGGCGATGTATAGCACACTATGTTTGCCTCGATAAGCCGTGAGGTATACGAAACGTACACTGCGCGTCGAGAACGTAAAGGGGAGCGTACTGCTGGTCCGGGTTCCGCCAGTGTTGCAATTGCATGCGCCATCCGAGAGTTGTGGCGCTTCTCAAGCGAGGAAGTAATAAAAGCCAACTGATACAAGAAATCAACGTCATACACAGAGAGGCACTCCAGGTTGCCAGGACACTGTGGCATCACGGGCAATGTGATATCTGAACGGCTCGCGCGCGAGGGCCATTCCACGAGCTCACCAGCACAAATCCCTGTATCCAACGAGGACGTCAACGGAATAGCCAGGTGACAATACCCCGCCTAATATACATGCTGTTCTAGAGTTCCAGATGAGAGTGAGAGAACAGCAAAGTGATGTGCAGGCTATCCAATTATTCCTCTACTTTGCAGCTGTGAGTTTAACTTCTTAACGTCGTATCAAAACAAAAATCAGTTTCGTCGATGTGTGTTATTTTGTGGTTGTCCTTTCCCACTTCGCACAACGTACGTATATGAGCTTGTAATCACGAAGCGGCGGATATTTCGAGTTGTACTTGTGTTTTGGTTTTTTTATATTTCTCTCAATATCTCTCATTGCAGTAAAATACGAACGTACGGCAGGTTGTAAAACGGAGGAACAAGCCAGGCGCCTTTCGCAGCGGTTGTTACGTGGCGCAATGAGGGACATTGAATATAAACACGTGGAAAGTTTGGCGGAACATGGTGCAATATTCTTTCGCTAATTTTTATGAAGATTAAGAGAAGGTCCGCTATTCGCTGGGGAGATATTTGTTCCAGAGTCATTCCACTCCCAACGTCCAAGGCAGTACAACTGACCATCTGCGATTACACTATAAAAATTTACAGTTGATCCCTCCCTGCACTATTCGTTCACGTAGGTGATTTTGGCGAAAATTATTTCTCTCTCATTTACAGCAACTTGCGAAACAAATTCGCAAAAATGAAATAATATACAGGGAACAGGGAAATAATTTTAGGTTATTCAAAGATAAGCGCGCTTTATTGCTACAATGCATAGACAGCTGCTAGTGCCTTTCAAAAAGGGTTTTGTGGTGAAGCAAAGTGGCGTTTTAGAGCCATTTTTCGAGATTTTTCACAGCTGTTAAAACCTGTTTTTAGACAGTGCAGTTGCATACTTGGTTTATATTGCTGACAGTAAGTACGGAAGAAAATAATAGGACAAATTTGCGAAATTGGCCATGTTGACACGCTTACCGCGGTGTGTGGTGGTCCATGTAAAAATACAAGCTTAGGTTCATTTAACAGGATGTACAAGGGCATTTCTTTCAGAAAGTATAATCGCAGCACTTTTTGTCTTCAGCGAGGAAATAATTTTTAAATTGAACACCCACCACGGCCTAAGGCGGCGAGCCATAATTCTGCTTGCAACGAGGGTTCGTGCCCTGCAGCGGAGAGGCGCAGTGGCGGCGCATGTCGCGCACGTTTTGCGTTTTCACGCGGCTAGCTGCTTTATATGAGTGCAACTTCCTGGTACGTGTTTCGGAAGAGAACCTTGAAAGGTAAATGAGTTCCGCAACGGCCCCTTTCATGCACGTTATACGCATGTAATAGGAGTTTGGATGCCATCCGGCCTTGGGGAATTTAAGAGGATGCAGTTTTCGTCGTGGTCGCCGACGCGGCGTTTTTGCGACTTGGAAAGGCTGGGGACGGAGTAAGACGTGAGCCCAGCGTTGGGAGTTGTTACCGGTGGTGTTGCAAAGTGGTGAAAGGTGCAAGCAACCTTTCGAAGGAATTGTCGACCTAAACCTCCTTTAGAATTTCTCTTTTCTTCTTCTTAAACATTTCCTTTGTGACTGATGGCTAGGTCATGCCTTTAATGCTCTTTTCGGCCATTGTAAAAAGCTGATGGGGCGTAAGTATTCGTCAGTGCAACGACTCTGAAGAGTGGCACTGGCTGCCCATCTCTTAAGAGTGGCACTGGCTGCGTCATTACAAAAAAGTTCCACTCAGCTGATCAGTTGGAGTATATTTTATGGTAGCATAAATTAAAATATTTCTTGTTCTTGCACTGCGGTGATGCCCCATCCAAGAAATAGTGAATTTTATGGACAGCAGAGATTCTAGTTTGAAACTTTTAACGCCTGAGCTTGAAATATACCCAGCGTAACCGTTTTTGGTCAACACATTCCGAAAAGAGGGAATGAAAATTTACACAGAGGTTGCCAGTCTCTTCTGTACGATGGTATGCCACGAAGGGGTGTATTCTGGCTTGAGTAGCTACCAGTAGTGCGACGGCAGAGCAATTTGCGCAATTATTTCTCTGCGAAGTGTAAAAAAAGGATCATGTCATCTTTTCGGCTGTTCTGTTTCATCTTCGCAGGTACTTTGCTTGCTGTTTGCTCACGAGGAGCTGTTGGAAATTTTCTACAGGGCCTAAGGACTTTTTCAAAAACGAACTTGGAAATATTTTCTCCTGTGTGCAGTGAACACCTGCTATTCAGGGTTTAACACGGTAGTCCTTGAGCTTGCTTACATCTAAAGCACTCTCAGAAATTCTCAGAAGGGCACCTTTGCGGAGACACGCTGCACAGCGGCTGCATATGCAGTCCTCATAGTCAATGCTCCTAAAATTTGTGGCATCACTTCTGCTATAGTTAGCCTGAAGCCTGCGGCATGAAGCAAAGGTTTTATGTTTTGGTGCGCCAGGCACTGACAAATTGTGTAGGTGCCACTTCTGCCGGTCTAAACGCAGTGGGGCGGGTGCCGTAATGTGAACGAAAAGAATCCGCACTCTAGAGGGAACGTTTTTTCCCCTACTCCTCCTACAGCCCTCTCAGATTTACCAAAAGTAATCGCTCTTGGGGACCGCGTCTTACCACTTTCCTTCCAGGTAAAATATACGAAACGGAATAGTCAGCACAAAATCTTATTGAACATGTCGCTAATTTGCTGATGGGGCGTCCTGATTTTCTAACGAGGTGCGCCAAGAACACCATCCTTACCGAAGCATGCAGTGAAGTCGTAGCTTGTTTCTGAAAAGGGTGTGCACGAGTTACCTACATGCTAATAATTGCAAAGAACTAAGTGATTGATTGATTGATTGATTGATTGATTGATTGATTGATTGATTGATTGATTGATTGATTGATTGATTGATTGATTGATTGATTGATTGATTGATTGATTGATTGATTGATTGATTGATTGTAGGGTTTAACGAGCCGACACAACGCAGGCGATGAGGAGCGCAGCAGCGGCGGGCTCCGGATTAATTTTGAACACCTGGGGATCTTTAACGTGCGCCGAAATCTCGTACACACGGGCGTTTTAGCTTTTCGCCTCCATCAGAGAAGCGGCCGCTGCGGCCGGGAATCGAACCTGCAACGTCGTGCTCAGCAGAGCAACGCCTTATAACGGAGCCACCGCGGCGGGTGAAAGAACTAAGTAAAAGAACTGCAAACCATTAACAACACCCTCCGTCGGAAGCACGAAGGAAAGCCTAAACTTAAAATTTATAATAATAATTTTATTTTCATGCACTACTTTCAAATGTAGAGAAAACGGTCCCACCAAAGACAACAGCTGGGTTGTCCGGCGGTGCCCGGCAGCAGCGGACATCACTTTGGGTAAAAGCAGTCATTGATTGATATGGACACTGAACACGAAGGAAAAAAAAGAGAACGAAAAAAAGAAATGAAAATGAAAAAAGGACAAAAGGTATAAGAAAAAAGGAATACAAAAAAGACATCAATACACATCAACTAAAAATGATATATCCATATTCGTTGTAACAACATTGTTACAATTTTACAGCTTAACTCAACACAATTCTGGTAACCAGTTCGTGCTCTTGCCTACGATAGTAAGCTTGCACAACACCAAGAATTATTTAAAAGCACAGAAAATACAAAACGGTCACGACACACGCAAACAGACATCAGCAAAATTTTAGTGCTAGAATTGCAGCATCCAAATTCTTTGGAGTAGTTTAGTAGCAGTTATAAAGCTGTCAGGGATCGTATGAAATCGCGTTTACCAAGCCGGCACACTTGTAAGTAACCAAGGAAACATAAGGTAGGCCGACATGCGCTTCCGCAACACCTTCCCGCTGCCGCGCGAGAACCGTCGTTGCAGTGAAATGGCCCGCCGTCGGAGGCGGTGGTGGGCGCTCAATATAAAAATTGTTTTCTCGCTTTAAACAAAATGTACTCCGATTATACTTTATGAAAAAAATACCCTTTGTACGCCGCTTTAAATGATCCTATCCCTGGAATTTCGCATGGAAGGACATACAACGGCCTGAGCATCCGAACATGAGAAATTTCGCCAATTTTTCGAATTTCATGTCTCTACCGTTCTGAAACTGTTCCCGTTTCCCAAATATTTCTGCCGCACTCAACGTCAACAATAGAAACCAACTATGCAGCTGCGTTATCTAAGAAAGGTTTTACAGCTGTAAAAAATCTGTCAAAATCGCTCAGAAACATCGCTTTGCTTCACCGCAAATCCAATTTTTAAACCAACTAGCAACTGTGATGCATCGTGTAGCAAGGAACCCTGCTTCTTTTCTATCACCTAGAAACATATCACTGTTTTTGGTGTAGTATTTTATTTTTCCGAATTTGTTTTCGCAACGTGCGAATTCGTCACCACCGTGATGTTCAGATTGTGGCAACTGAGAGATAATATTTTTCGCCAAAATTCACCTAAGTGAATAGTGTAGGGTAGTGAATGAACCATGATTTTTTATAGCACAATTGTCTGGGATGTTTGGCATGGAACGACCCACCAGTAAGCGGATTCAGAATGCAGAACATGTTTCATTGGAATAATGAATCTTTTTATTAGTGTCTCCGGATTAGGTAAGAGTGCTAATTCTACTGTTACCTATCGAAATTCTAGTGTTTTCTATTCTAGTACTCAACTTACGGCACGAACCACAATTCGTTCAGACCTCGCTCTTTCGTAAGGCCGCTACTAAGCGTCACACAAAATAGCAGATACACCGTATTCAATCAGTTATAAGTACCCCCTTTTTTACCCGATCGTGATTTCGAAGTAAGGAAGGGTGCTTAGATTCGAAAAACCTCAAATTATCCCCCCCCCCCCCCCTACACACACACTTTTTTTCACAGCGGTATCCAGGCGGGGCGGGAGCAAGGAATAATGCTTTATTCAGCAAAAATTGAAAAAAAGCACAGACAATGTACCGGCCCCTTACGTCTGATACCTAGCCTTATACTCAAGTTTGTCGCACCACTTGACCCGCCGCTCTCAGTATTCCAGAGCCGGTTGTCATATCTTCCGCCGAAGTGGTTTACAATCGAACGTCTGTTAACTGATTTGGCCACAACGTCAACGCGGATACGGTTCAAGGCGTCTGAAATTTACCTTGCCACAGTTAGCGGAGACGTTTTCTGCAGCTTTGCCGCCGTGCAGCGTTTTCTGTCGTGTAGTGTTGGATCGCAGCAACACGAGACACAGCCGAGCTAGACCCAGTGGGCAAGAACGCCTGCCTCCACTTTATCCTCGCCGTGCACCAGAAGCCGAGAATGCGCCTTTCCGGCAGCTCCGGCTCATCAACAGAGCGAGCAAACGCGGTTGCCAGCCTGGGCAACACAAACTTCATCGCGGAAAGGGGGTGGTTAGATTCTAAATTAAACATTTTTTCTAAATTATTCTTGTCAAAGGAGAGGAGGGTGCTTAGAATCGCGCGCGAAAATACGGTATATAACTTAGTTTCCTGCACAGGAAGAACCATTTTAAGGCCGAACAGCCCGCTTATCAACATATTCACTCACGCGTTTTCTTTTTTTGTTGGGGAGGGGGGTGTATTACAAATCCTCTAGACGCCTCGAGCGCGGCCTGTAGGGGCGCCACTGAAATCCCCCTAGCGGCCCGTTTCGAAAGCAGCCGCGGGAGTCCGCGTCCCGCTCCCCACTGTCGCCGCTGCTTTTGCGGCACGTTTGCGGGCGTTTGAAATTCATGTTTATGTGGAGCAGTCACTCTGTTGCCAAATGGGGTGTGTTTGCGAGAGCGTAAATGTTTTTGACGCGATCTTAGTGTGGTATATTCGGTCTGTATAAGCGCCAGGGGTCTGTCACAGGCCAGCGTCGCGGAACAGGCGTATGATAGAGCCGATTGTAGTTACACTGCCCTGAATTTACTATCAGCGTCTCCGTAACCACCGGTTCCTCAGATGTTCATGCTACGGCTATACACTACTATGTAAATCAGATTTTGTGCGCTTACATAATCAGCGGAACACTCATACCTGACAGCACGCCAGTTACGTTTGCCAATATTATACCTCAGATATTGATCACCATCATTTACAAGCCAGGCTGTGTTAATTTCGGGATTATTCAACAAAAGTACGATGGACAATGCATAATTATACCCGGGGATCAGCACACGACAGAGTCGTCTTGTCGTGAGGTGAGCGCCCGCAAACATTCATCTGCTACATATATCATCTGCGAGCAGCGCGGAGACGGGCTCAAAATATAATCCGCGTCTGCGACTAAACGATTCTTTGAAATATCGTCATGTGGCACAGGGAGCCTGCAGAATAGAGCAGAAACTGAAATCAGCGGGCCTTATCACATGCCACACATCTTCCAACGACACCTTTCATCGCTTGTTGAACTGCCTAGTCTGTATACTTCCAAAAACGCGTCCGCCGTACGATAAGCTGTTCGTTGAAGTCTAAAAACAAAAGGAAACTGAACGCGAGATTTGTGTGTGATTACTAAAACGTTCATTGCTTGCTTACGCTCCGCATTTGTACACAGCATCCCCCTCCCCTCCCCCCCACCGATGTCTCGCGAAATAGCAGTGCATTTCGCGTATAGTTGGTCTGGTGAACCCTACCTGGCTTAAGTTTCGACGAACGTCTTTAGCATGTCAGAAGCTGCACTGTTTTTTTTTTTCATTTCCGTTAGAGCTATTATGTTTCGTCCGCACTTGAACAGCATTCATTTTTCCGTGGTTTCATTAACTTGCCTTGGTTCTTGCTAAAAAGGCGTGTGTGGGCACATATTTGACCACGCACAGGCTTGGAATATACTTAACATTTTCGCATGGTTCATATTCTTATAAAAGGCACAAGTTATTTCCCGGGATTAGGTAATCACATCCCCGAATCATATTTTTCTGCGACGTATACATTCGAAACGAAGCCGCTCGTTGCCCACGCTGCAAAATGACACCAACCTCTCACTGTACCAGTATCAGGTCTAAACGAGGCGACAGTAGAATTCATTTGTGCTTGACGTATTTGGAGGTGACAAGGGGAGATATGTTGCTACCGTCGCCGACGCCCGGAAGGGCGGCGACGAAGCGCGCAGAACCGCGTCCCCGGGTAGCTCTTGAAGGTGATCGCGTACTCTACGAAGACGCAGCTGCTTTTTAAGTGACCTAAACGTACTCTTTGCTATAGACGTCCCCATAACATGTTTTTTTAGGGTGCGCGGAAAGGCGAACAGAAGCAAAACAGAACTAAACACTGCACGAGCCCTTATCAGCCACGCAGCGCAAATCCCGTCAACGCCGCGGAGAAGCGGCGGCAGGCGGCGCAGCGATCGCGAAGCTCGAGGCGTATATAACTCCCGCAGGGAGCTAAGAGTTGCGCGACCGTCCGCTAACTTATTATCCGGATTGCTGCGGGAAAGCCTCCCGTCGCGCGTGCAGGAGCCGCGCCTCCACGCTTCCGACGGCGGCCGACGCGCGGGGAGGGCGCTTCGGTGGGCGACGCCTTACGGCGGCTACGCTGGATTCCTGCGATGTCGCTCACGTTCCTCCTACTGCTGCTTCTCCTGGACGGGGCGCGGTGCCGCCTGGGTCGGCGGCTGCGGCGCAACCGCAGCGGGGCCTTCTCTGCGCGGCATGGATAACCTGAGTGACGTCATCACGGCGGCGCGTGGAAAAGGGTCGCGCAACTGTTAGCTCCCTGCGGGAGCTATATATAGGAACTCTAGGGTGTATACGCCTCCAGCGCTGCCTGTAGGGGCGCCACTGAGCTGCCCCTAGCAGCCAGTTTCGAAAGCAGTCGCGGGAGTTTCGGGCCCGCTCAACACTGTCGCCGTTGCTTTTGCGGCACATTCGCGACTAATATTTTACGTCTGTATGTATTGGAAATAGATATCTATGTGATATCTATGTCAACCAGTCACTTTCTTGCAAATGTTGTGTATTACGAGAGTGTAAATGCTTCTTACGCGATGTTATTGTGGTGCATTCGGTCCGCATAAGCAGATATGTGTCACAGGCCGGCCTCACAAAACCCGCATATGAATGGAGCTTAATGTAACTCCACGGCTCTGAAATCTGCTAAGAGTACCTCCGTAAGCAGCATTTGTTCTTATACTCATGCTACGTAAATAGGTTTCGTGTGCTTCCATAATCTAGCGGAGCGCAGCTCGCCAGTTACGCTTCATATCTCAGGTATTGATCACTACCCTGAACAAGCGAATGTGGCATAAATTTTATGGACGTTCTACGAATTCAGTACGATGGATAACGCAAAATTATATGCTGGAGTCAGCACACGACAAAGAATTTACTGCTGGGTCGCCTTGTCGCCAGGTGAGCACTCGCAAACATTCACCATCTGCTACATATAACCTCCGCTTATATATCCGCGTCCGCGACTAAAATCTTCCTCGAAACATCTTCATATGCCATAGGCAGCCTGCACAATCTAGCAAAAAAGGGAAATCAGAGGGCCTTATCAGATACCACACTCTTCCGACGACACCTTTTATCGCTTGTGACTAGGTATAAACTTACTGTATAGTTCAAAAAATGCGTCCGCCGAGTGATCAGCCTGTTCGTTAAAGTCGAAAAACTAAATAAAAGTGAACGCGCAGCTTGTGTTGTGTGTGATTATAAAACTTCCATTCTTTAATTTCGCTCCTGCATATTGAAGCACAATAATCATTAAGCGTCTCCATTCTGTACCCCCGCCCCCCCGTCTTGCGAAATTGCAGTGCATTTTCGGCATTCAGTGATCTGGTAAGTCTACCTGGCTTAAGTTTTGACCAACTTCTTTAGCATTTTGGAAGCGACACTGGGCTTTTTTTTAAACTTCCGTGCGAGCTATTTCGTTTCTCCTGGGGTTGCAGACCATTTAGTTTTCCGTGGTTTCATTAAGCCCACATTGGTTCTTGCTATATGCCGTAATGGGTACATATCTTAGGACGCAGACCCTTCTAAAATACTTAACATTTTCCCCTGGCCTCCATTCCCACAAAAGGTACACGTTATTGTCAGGTATTAGGTAATCACATCCCCGAATCATATTTTTCTACGACGTATATATTCGAAACAAAGCCGCATTCCTTGACCGCGCTGCAAAACAAAACCAACCTCTCACTGTGCCAGTACCACGTCTTAACGAGGCGCTAAAAGAATTAACCTCCACCTTACGTATTCGGAGGTGAGAGTAGTGATATGCAGCTGCCGTCGCCGACGCCCGCAAGAGCGGTGAGAAGCGCGCACTCCGCGTCCCCGGAGAGCTCTTGTTGGCGTTCAAGCGCTCTATCAGGACGCATCTGTTCTTTGAAGTGCCCTAAACGTACAATTTGCTTCCAGATATCACCATAAAAAGTTGTTTAGGGTGCCGAAAGGCAAAATGAAGCGAAAGAGAACCAAACTACTGCATGAGCCACTATACTCGGGCACAACTTAAGAACGGCAACGGAAGTTGCCGCTGTGCCTGATCACCGCAGCCGCATGTTACTCAGCGCTGAGCATGTAGTGCGTTACTGGGAATATTTTGAACATGGTCCGAGCCGTTTTCAGTGATTTTTTGGACACAAAAGGCTTATAAACTACTGCAGTGACGACAAACAAACTACGTGAGAAAAGGCAGATGATATCAGGCATTCACAGAAGTCTCCTTTCAAAATGCGCGTTCCCGTTCACATCCGGGTCCATCGCATAGGAGGAGTGATACCATACATGAGCTATTGCCGTTCTTAACTTGTTCTCAATTATAGGAACAGGGCAGCTGGACGGGTGGCGCCACCACTCGGCGCTCTCCTCATTACTCGAATGATCTGGTGCATTGGACTGCGCAGCCTTCCGTTGTTTTTGCCGTGTTTGCTTCGGTGCTTTCAATGTTTTGGTGGTGTTGTGATCGGATATGTGCGGTGAAACGAAGTCTGGAGAGATGTGGTGGGTTCTTTGATGGAGTAACGTCTACGTAAACTTGTCGGACGCTTCCATAGTTGGGTATGGCCTACAATATTATCAGCGCTTTTTACAGCGATCTACGCTTGGCTCCACCTGATCTGAGTGCGAATAAAGCTACTATTATTAGTATTAATTTCTTCTTAAATGCGCTAACGGCTACGTAAACTTATTGGACGCTTCTAAGGTTGGGAATGGGCTACATTGACCTGAGCGCTTTTTGCAGTGCTCTGCGCCTGGCTCCGCGCTTAGTAGAAATAACATTATCATTATTACAGTTCATTTCTACAAGTTTCAATTATCCTCACTGGTTTCAATGACTACGGTTTCAATGCCAACCTTGGCGGTGGGATACATCAATACGCGTGCTTTAAAGAGAGAAACACTTACGTACGAGATCGATTACCGTGTGGCTGTGGAAACATCGCGGCAGCTTACACTTTCTTTCTGGAACCGTGAGCTTTGTGCCTTCGCTTTTTTGGGGTGACAGCTTGGGAGCTTTGGAGCTGAAGCGAAACTCCCTCGTTGGTAGTGGTCATTTTATCAAGAGCGAAAGTTATTCAACCACCCAACAGCCCAATCTAAAAACCCTCCCCTCTACCCTTCCCATTTTACGCCCTGCATAAAATGGAGGCTGGCACCGATAGTTAAAAATGTTGCAGTGTACACTTCAGCCCGTGTGTTTTATTCCATAAGTATTCTCGGCCGAGTGCCTAAAAAAATCGTGCAATATATTTTGAAGAAACCAAAAACGCACGACTACCCTATCGGAAAACCCAGCGATGCTGGAGCTCCGCTTCGAGCAAATGCCTGATTATGGGACTACCTAACGCTGAAATACGCCGGACGCGGAAACGCTGGAGCGCACCGGGCCCTGGACGCTGGAACACGCCGGACGCGGAAACGCATGGATCTGGAGCGCTGGAACGTGACGCAGGAACACGCCCGATACCACGCCGTCTCCAGCGTATAGCGTGGCCGGGGCTCGCGCTAGCCCTTTTTCCTTTAATAGCCGTGTAATTACACACCCGCATGGCTGTTAACAAGAAATACAGAATTCCTTCCTTCGGGGAAATATACATAGCGCTACAAAATTTAGCTAGACTCATTTGGGCACTTTTCAGCTGATTTCGCCCTGCTGAATGCATTGTTTCATCATCGCGTTCCGTCATTAGCGCTCAATCTGTTCATAAAAGCAAATTTCTTCTCCCGGATAAAAAAACAATATTAAACGAGCATCGACAGTAACCGTTCGAAAATTCGTTCCTTATATATTTAGGGCCATTAAAATACAACTAAACACATTATTCTTGAAGCTCTTTTATTTTCAACAGCAAAACGTGAAAATTAAAATAGAAAGTCAATTCTTAGCTGGATTCCTTGCCTTGGTGAACCTTGATCCGTTGACAATGCATTCGTACAGCAAGGCCTGGAAGGGTATCCTGTGACAAAAAGCGCACGTCTCCGTGGTGCAGTACTATCACGAAGAGTATACGCGCACGATACCTGCCCAAGTAATGCAGGGGTCTTTGCAATTTCAGTCAATCGTCGAAGCACATCGCACGTATTCCAAATCACGCTGCCTCCGAGAGTCGTCGTGTCCACTCGCATCAAAGTGCCAATAATCCCAAGCACCACGGTTTGTCGTCGCTAGAGGAGTCGTCAGTTCGAGACACTTGCAATCCGGACCATTGTTCTTGCTTCTACCACAGCTTTCGTAGCTTCACATGTTGCTGGTGACATTTCCCGGAGACATAAGATGCACGTTTTTACAAAAAAGTTACGCGTAACTTCAACTAGGCACAGCGCCGATGTGAAATATGGATGGGCCACTCAGCTACCCAGCCACCTACGAATTTTGACCGAAAGGCGAAAAGCAGGGAGGAATGAAGTGCTCCATGGCCGATCACGAGAGCTTGTTATGCGCCGCGACCCCTCCTCACCCCTCTCGATTCTTCGTATTGTGGGCTCCCCCGCCCCGCGAGTGCTGTCGCGCGACAGGTTTTTGTTAGTGATGGTGCATCCCCGGACTTTCTTCCGAGCGACCCTGCTGTAGCGAAGGCGGGCGTTTTCTTTCTTTCTACATTTATTCTTTTTTAACACATCTTGGTATTGTAATGGGTTCACTGGAGCCATTTCATTTTCTTTTAACACCGGTAGCGGCAACTGGTTAGCTGGTTTTAAAAAATTATTTTCACTAAGCTTGATTGGACACATGCTTCGTGTTAAAATAAACACGTTGCTCACTAAAAAAAATATTACCACAGCACGCAGATTGAGACAATGGGGCTCTCAAAGGCCCAAAAATATATGTCACAATGTGAACTGCAACAATTACACCACGTCCTCAAAAAGCAAGTCTTGCTTGCCCTTTATGCGTCCGTTTTGCCAACGGGCTACTCTTATTGCCTGATTCTTTCATCAAAGGTTGTCCACGGTACAAAATATGCAATTGCGATTCTCTCAAACAACCCCAGGAATTTGTGAAGGGCTTTATTTATCTATTAGTTTGGTTAGCGGGCTACGCTTAGATGTTCCAACATTACCGTGATCTGCGATGAGTTGCGTTGTTAACTGCAAATTTGTAGCGAAGGTTTTTTCAAACACGACCGCAATGCTAATGGCAGCAATACAACGAACTTTCATTATGACAGACGCTTGCAATGCAATTGAACGACATGATCGTCGCTCGTACGGAGCATTGTTTCCGCGAAACGCAGGCTAAAAAAGTGGGATTTTGTAGCACCGCACGGGCCGCAAACGCCAAGTTTCGGAGCATCTGCGTCTATGGCGGCGCTGGATTACAACCATTCGACCACGTAACCGCGGCGAGGCATTGCTGTGTCCAGCCAAGCAGCGGCGCCGTGAGAACGTACTGACCCGTTCGCCCTATCTTAATCCCAGTCTCCAAAGGCAACGTTCCCGTGTTATTCGATGCTTTACAGCAACCTCCCGCGTTGATGTCTTCCAGCGCGGCGTTTTCCAGTGCTTTGCGTTCTTTCCGGCGTATTCCATCGCTCTCCCTAACGCTGGAAAACGCGGTCCCCGCGTTAGTGTCGTCCGGCTCGGCGTTTTCCAGTGTATTCCGTTCTTTCCGGCGTATTCCATCACTCTCCCAATGCTGGAAAACGCGGGGTTTTCCGACAGGGTAGTTTCCTGAAATAGGGGTTCATCAGCCCGTGTCCTTCGGCACAGACGCATTTCCGACACACTGGAAGCCGTTACGATCTGGAGAGGGGTGGACGGAAGTGAAAACATTAGTCAGAAAAATCATCCAGCCATTCGTCTGGCGGCGACGATAGCACAACGCGAAGCTTTCTTCGTGCAAAATCGAATGGGAAAGGGTCAAAGGCAAAGACTCTGCGACCAAAAGACTAAATTGCATGCTGGACAAATTCAAATTTAAAGCTCAACTGGTCAAAGTTTAAATCCAGAAGGCAACCTAGGAAACCCACACGAGAAAGCTTTGGTATAAACCATCATGGTCGTTAGACGGAGGAGTGCATGATTTTTCAAGCAAAGGTGGCAGCTTGTAGAACTCGATCGCAGCATTCACTTGTGAAACGGCAGGCAGGTTAATGTTTTTGGTACCGTCCTGTCTCCCGTCCTTCAGCCACGCAGGTATTGCTTTTCGAAAAATCATTAACCAACTTAACTCAAGTTTCACCTCAACCGCACCACGGCAAGCAATAACGTTTTACAATCATGAGGTATTTATTTTGTAAACAATTCCCGATTGCTGTAGTAAACGTATTGCTGTAAAAATTGAACACGTTTCTACCGTATTTAATGAAGTTACTGTGCGTCGTCTATCACAATTTCTGCTTTATGGTAAATCTTAGAAGGCACCCCTGAACTTTGTCTCACATGTGCACGACGCCGTTTCGTCATCAACTGTCATAGGCCAGCGCCGCAGCATCACCGGAGCATTCCTGAATCGGCTGGACACACCGGTTTTATAGGAGTATATAGCTGAAATATATTCCTCGATACGCCAAACTGCATTGAAAAATCTTCACGAACGAACGGACTTCCTTTTCCAGCTTGACTTCCAGCTTGGCGCATTGAGCGTCATCTGCTATTTGTTAATACATGGTATGGGAGTTAATAACACATATTGCACGCCTCCTAAAGTTCACCTCTACTTTCAGGTTTTACCGATCTGAAAAATTTCCGTGTGGTTATCTGCGCTTTGCAAACCGCACCACAGCATAACGAGAGAAAGCCATAGCACAACTATGCTGCCCTGACCGCCACCTGCATTCCACTGACGAGCGGTTCACCACGGGCGGCGCTTTTGGCTGAAGCGGTGATGGTGCTATACAACGGCCGCCCGGTCCCTATACCAGCTGCGCAGCGGCAATCCCGTAAGCGCAACGCAGAAGCAGCGGCAGGTATCGCAGCGATCGCGAAGCTCGAGGCGTATACGCCGAAGACGTTAAAAATAACGATTATTACTAGGAATTGCACCGTAACAATACAAACGCCCCTCATACAATTCTTCTGTACTTTCCCAGGCGACGTTCTTTCTGCTTTATGCATCGTAACATTCTCACAGCTTAAATGTGTCGACTTTTATTTTTTGCTTACAGATCTCTAAGTCAAACGTGATGAGGTTTTTCCTTGTGGTATTCTGTTGTTTTAAATGATAGCGATTCGCGATTATTGTTTTTTAGGAATGAAACACTCCGCTTAATTGCTGTTAGGATCGGTACAAAAGATGTAAAGTTTTTTTATAACTTTGCTGCCGGAAGAACGACACGAATACTATTGGGTAACATCTTGTGAGTGTGTTCCTGCGCGGAAAGAAAGCGTAGCGCAGGGTGTATACAACGCGTAGCTCTTGTTTTCTTGCAACTAAAGCGCCGCTTCTTCAAGTAGTACAAGCCGTCATTCTTCAAATGTAAGTCGCGCACAGAACCTTTTCCGTTTGAAAAAAAAAAAACCTTTGCGTTTCAATCCAAGGTCATCCTGTGTAGTTGGTCTCTTTGTGTCACCCGTCTGGACAACTTTCGTACGTTCATCAATAAAAAGTACGTGCGGTGGTTAATCCTAGTCCTTAAATTCCTCCACTCCTGCGTGGCATAAAATCGTGGTCCTGTGGTATCTTTTATTCTGAAAACTTTAATTTACCGCTTTCTCCAAATGTACTCCGTTAATGACAATGCTTCCGAGTACTCAAACAATAAAAACAAGGTCAAAGGGTTCTCAAAACGACGCCAAACGCTTCTGGAAATAGCCTTTGATGAACAAGGTAACCCACGGTGGACGAAACAAAGTTTTGATACATCGTATTCTTGATATGAATTGGAAGCAGGAAGCATGGAATCTGGAAGCACTTGGTTTCAGCTATTGGGAAAACTCAACTGCGTAGGCCACCGAGCAATCTGAGCAATAGCCGCTTTAAGTGACAGCACTTCAGTACACAATACCTAAATTGGTGTCTGGAATTCGGTGCACTCGATACACGTGGTTTGTGAGTTGAGCAGTGGAAGTACAATCATTTAACAAGTTTGCCTGTGCAGTCGCTGTTGTTGCGGCTGATGAAACGCGCAACGCAAAAGGGCTCTTGCTGGTGTAAGGCCTGGTCTTCGATCTTGGACGGGACATTTAACATGACTCGGTGTGCTTGGTGGCCTCTTATTGAAATGCCTGTCCCCATGTCACTTCTTTCTGCTGGCCTTGGAGAGCACAATTTACAGCTCACAAAACCCAACACTGCAGTCCTTGCTGGCCGTGAGATGTTCATTTCTCAACACTGTGAGAAAATTGGGTTACATGCTTGTTCCTGCTATTGGTTCATTCGTTATTAACAACTGGGATACTGGGATTACAGTAGACATTGACCCAGAGGCCACGTTTTTTGCAGCTATGGCAGTACAGCGTAGTCTCCTTGTCGATCTAGCACATCACTTCAACCTGTGTGTAAATAAAAACCGGGACATGGTTCTTTTTGATAGTGGTCCCCACTGAAGTCCTTTAGCTCTGTTAGTGGCATGCTGCAATTTTGCCACCGGAAGCCAGAAGGCGTCGACAACCATTTCAACAGAGACCTGCTTTGGAACTTTATGACACTAGGAACGCTTTTGCATGAGTTGAAGTCCGTAGAGACTCACGTGAGAGGTTTTTCCTTTTAGAGTTATTTGGTTGATGCGATTAACTGCCCTTAATTTATTCAAGCGAAGCTTGTTTCGCCTCATTCACGTCACCGTCGGCGTTGCTGTTGGCTTCGCAAGCGAAAACTCCCTCCTTACTCGCAGCTGGCATCCGAAGCACTTCTACTCCCGTAGCTATGGATCACCCATGCAGCTTGCCTCACAACTGACGCGCTAGATCACGCCATACTCGCAGCCAATTACGGGCGCTCCCTCCGTTCATATAAAGGAAAAGGGAACCGACCCACGCTCCGGGTTTCTGGCCAGTTCGAGATAGGGAGCGCCATGGGTGGGCTGTGGGTCGAAGCATGGTCCGCTCCTTCGAAGAGCAGGCAGCCCAGAAACGATGACAACGGGAGCGGGCCCGTGAACGCGTTCTGGATTTGCACACCGTATGTCGAAGCTCGGTCTCTCCGCTTAATACGTACAGCTGAACGTAGCGCTGAGCAAGCAGAGGTTCGTTTGTTTAACACAAGCCAGTTGTTGTCTCCTTGCCTACATCGTCCGTCCAACTCCTGCTCTCGCTCCGCAGAATTGGGTGTTCTCCAAAATATTGCTGTTTAGTTTCCATCGCCCCGTGCTCTTTGTGGTCATGCCTGGGCCCTCAGTGGTGTGGCTGCAGCAACAGCCGACCAGGCGGCGTTAGGGTGAGATGCGGGGCGCGAACTTCTTATTTTCAAAACGTCGTTAAGACGAGAAAAACGACGCAGCCGAAAATATACTATCGGCAAGAACATCGGCGCTTCACGGAGAACGACTTCAGTGGTGGTACAGATAGGAAAAAAGAATAATACCACCGCGACGGACGTAAGCGGAGAAAAAGCTCATCATCTAATCGCTGTTTATAAGAAGAAAATGAATTGTTCTGTGAGGACAGTTTCAAGCAACTTTTAAAATTACCCGCGTAGTGTTTTAGTTTTAATTTTTTTGCCATACACTGTACGTACCATTTACATTCAAGGTGCCTGTTTGTTCATGTTCCTGTTTTTCAGTGTCGTGATCACGTCTTCAATTGTTGCCTGGAGTTTAACGCCTGTAATATTGTTTTCCTAATAAGAGCGCTTGTAGTTAGTTGTCTTGGTAAAGGGCTCAGGGCCAAATATCGCCCAATTAGCGAGAAGCACGGCTATCCGCGACTACCTGACGCATGGCCCATTAGATTGAAAACCAACAAAACACTCAATGGCCTGAATCTCATTTGCGCCCCAATACATTCAGATATTTTTACAACCCATGGAACATACGGTATTGGTACTCTGATTACTACACAATCAATTCAACACAGAACATTTAATAAGTCTCATAAGAACACTTCGCCTGGTGGGCATATTCTGGTAATGCACGTGTTGCTCGAGAACTCACGGGCATTCCTGCCACCGTTTTGTTCAGTCATTGTCGCTTTCTCTCCGGTGGCTCTTTGCTATGATGGCCATGAGTTGAGCAGCCCAACCGAAAGCTAACAAGAGCTCCCAGCTGGACAAGTGCGAAGTACACGACCGCAATGCGCTTGCTAGAATCAAACCTGCCATCACGCTGTGACAACTTAAAATGTAGGAAAGAAAGTAGCCAAGAGTGAAGTGCCACACAATGTTTTGTTTTGCCAAAACGGATCAAGAGAGGCTGGCGGAGATGTACACTTTAATCTTCCGCCGTTATTTTTGATGAGTTATAAGATGGCATGGATTACTTGTTATTCGCGATGAATAGGGGGCAGTAGCGGAATAGCCGCGCCTGTGCCATAACCTGTGGATCACACGTCACCATGAGGTACTGTGCATGGTGGTGGCCTCGTTAGTGCCACCGTGCACGCCTAATTTGACGGCGGCTAGCTTGGCGGAACCTAGTCACTTCTGCAGAAGTGTCCGCATAATTCTTTTTGCCTCCGATGATGTGCCTGAAGCATTTGAAAGATGCTTTGTTCAGTAACACGTGCCTACCGAATGCCTAAATGAGGAATCGTATGTATGATTGAGAGGACACAAAAGCTACTCTAGACCCACTTTTCCCTCGGTGCCGTTGGTACTGCGATGAATGCTGCACCGTCTACTATCTCCGAGAAAGGTAGTAAAGGTGAGAAGGAAGTGCGTCTGTGGAGCAGGTGCCAGGAAAAAATAATACCAATCGAAAGAAGGCGCTACTGGTATGAAGCGGCAATCAACCTAAAATCGCTGCAACACTTAAAGCGAACATAACTTGTCAAATATGTACCCCGCTGATGATTAAGATACGTTAGGAAGAGAAGCTAAAATAATCAAGATAGACGTGACGTTTAGGATATGGGATGAAAAAGCTCCAACTGTGGCGTAATAATTCACACATAACCCGGGCCAAATGTCTGTACTTCTTTAAAATAAGCGGAAATATATCTAGAATATATTTTATACCGGGGTACGAGAACAATTATACATCGAAAATGAAACAGGATACTTTATTGATAGCAGTAAATTTAGGGGTAAGCTCTCAAGCAGAACAAGCTTGATGTTTTATGCACCAACAAAATTACAGGAAAAAATGGCTCCAATTCACGCTGTCAATGTGATTTGAAAGCAAAGCTTTAAACGACACAAACAACAATTGCTTACGGGACGTCACTCGAATTCACACACGTGGCCCTACAATGAATGAAACCAGAGATTATTCCAGCCGTTACCTGGAATTCGCGGGGCATTGTCTTGAACGCGGCACCGCTGGCCACGGCCGAGCTAGAGCGGTGGGCGCCCCCACTGTAGCCGGGCCGTGCTTTGCAGGTAAGAAAACGGAGAGGGGTGTCTTTCGAAGGGTGAGACAGCGGAACCTAGCCATTCTGATCTGGAAGCTCGGGGATACACCACCAAGCGACACAGGCGCAGGCGCCGAAACAGTTCGGCATGTGAGCTTGGTGATTCCCATCTATTCCGACTAAAACTATACTTAGTTTCATCATCATCATCATCATCATCATCCATCATCATCCTCATCAGCCTATGTACGCCCACTGCAGGGCAAAGGCCTCTCCCATTATTATCCAATTACCTCGGTCCTGTCCCAATTGTGACCAATTTATCCCCGCAAACTTCTTGATCTCATCTGCCCATCTAACTTTCTGCCGCCCCTGCAACGCTTGCCTTCCCTAGGGATCCACTCTGTTACCCTTAATGACCAGCGGTTATCTTGCCTTCGCATTACATGCCCTGGCCACGTGCATTTCTTTTTCATAATCGCTACTAATAGGTCCTTAACACGTGTTTGTTCCCTGACCCACTCCGCTTCTCTTCTTGTCCCTTAATGTTACACCTATCATTTTCCGCTCCATTGCACGCTGAGTCGTTCTCAATTTAAGTTGAACCCTCTTAGTGAGCCTGTAGGTTTCTGCACCGTAGGTGAGTACAGGTAAGATGCAGCTGTCATACACTTTCTTCTTCAGCGACAATGGTAGGCTGGTATTCATTATATGAGAATGTCTGCCATATGCACTCCACCCCATTCTTATCCTTCTAATTATCTCTGCCTCATGGTTGGGATCTGGGGTGACAACTTGGCCTAAGTAGATATATTCGCTTACCACTTCCACTGGCTCGCCCCCTATCTGAAACCGCTGTGCTGCCGCGAGGTTATTGATCATTACTTTAGTTTTCTGGATAATAATTTTCAGGCCCACGGTTCTGCTCTGTTCGTCCAGTGCGGAAAGCATGCTTTGCAATTCGTCACTCGAGTTACTTATCGTCCCCCGAGTCGTGCAATTCGTCCCCCCAGTCGTGCTGATACTTAGTTTAGTATGTGATAATTCGGAGAAAGCTGGGGGAACTTTTATAATCACTATTTATTAGAAACAGTGGCAACTTCGGCCTTTTGTAATACCTCCTAAAACACAACCGGATTGGTGTTCAGCAATTCAGAAAACACAGCCCCATGCGTGGCAAGCAGTGCGCAAAGAGCAGCATTTCTTTTGCGCCCAGATGTCTGTATGTGGCCTCTACATACATTTTGTTTTCCCCCCCTGCAAACCAATCGTTAACGTACCTTTGCCTTGCGATGACCTAATTCCGTCGGGTGCCGGGTTAACCAGGAGGCGCTTTCGAACAAGTTAATCAAGGCATGCGAAGGAAGGGTGCAATGGACGGGAAGCTGCGCCTTAACCGGCCTAAAAAACCGTGGCTAAAGCACACGACAAAGCCTAACCGCCGACGCGCCGCGCGGGGAACGCTGGATAAATTCGCCGCACCATCTAGAGTGTACTTGATGACTGAAACTCTCCGCCCCCTCTTCCCCCGCCGCCGCCTCAGCCGCATTGGGAGTTTATTGCCCCGCACACCGCGAAAGAACCGTTGGCGGGTAGAGGTAGAAAGCCTTGCTTTAAAAATCATCAGTGATGAGTAATAACAGTAGTATTCTTTACCTTATTGGCCTTGCGCCATTAGGCACAAGCCATCATCATCATCGGCATGCTGTCCTTCGCTGTCATAGACACCAGTGGTTTATTGAAGCAAGGGTTAAATTTCAAAACCGTAACAAATGACTACTGTTTGCCTCTTATATGCAAATATCATCGTAAGCGGTGACATAGATTCTTGTTAAAGCAACTAAATTAACAGTTTTTTCGAAACTCCGGGCATGGAGGTATCCGCAGGGGTGATTTTTTGGGGGGACCGGCCATCAATGCGGCCGTCTTGAGACGTAGTTTTCTCATCCGAGCGTCCGGTGGTGGACTGGGAAGCAGTGGTGGCTAGCGACGTTGTCTTGGAGATGCTTGACAGCCTCTTATCCTGGCGACGAGCGAAAAGCATGGCGACGACGACTGCCACCATGAGCCCGACAATCACCACGCTCCCGATGATCGGCACCAGGAAGCTGCGTTCGCTGAGCAGCAAGGATACATCACATGTTGAAAGAGATAATAGTTGGGGAGAACGCCGATGTGTTAAGTGGTACCGTCATTTTTAGTGAAGGCAAGAGCGTGTTTGTGTTATCAAACTGGGAACTTAGGTGGCATTTACACTAGAACAATTTTTCGGCTATCATTGTCTGCACCAATCAGGCCAGTTAGAAAGTGTTAGTGTGTCCTTTAACTTCCTTTCTGGCCGGACATTTTCGCTACACTTGTAAGCATTATCAATCTTCTGGATCCCTTCAAAATAAGAGACGTCGGTTCAATTCCCGGCCGCGACGGCCGCTTTTCTGATGGCAGTAAAAAGCGCAAACATCCGTGTGTTTCAGCTTTTAGCTCGTGGTAAAGATCCCCAGGAGGGGAAAATTAATGTGGAGCCATGGACTATGACGCGCTCCATCGCCTGGGTAGCGTCAGCGCGTTAAACCCCCAAAATCAATCCATTTTCCATACACGACCAGATTTAGGGGAAATCCCCATGTGTGAATTCCTCTAAACCAGGCCGAATTGCACTTCAACGACAAATTTTCTCAGAAAGCTGTGCAACTTTTCTTTGAAGCCGTACGGCTGCAATTGAGGTGGATGGCAAATTTTCCTTCGCAGAAATTGTCATTATAAAACCACCTATACACTTGAGAGAGGTTCCCCTATTCCCTCGGAACACTCCCCGTACCGCAACGATGTCGCCAGAATCCGATGCTTTTTTGTAACCCTGAAAATGTCTTGTAGGGCCGATGATACACCAAAATTTATCATTTCAAGTATTACATAAATGTAATCAATGTTTCAGCAGCCTTTAGTTAATGGGGCGTGTGACCTGACCATCAAAACAATGAGTGAGTAACTCAGTGTGTAACTGATGGAGCTGCAACATTTACCATTTTGTTCTATCTCTTGTGGGCCATGGAGGGTTGGCTGATGAGATCATTCATAAATTCGTTCAACCAGACTCTTCGCTACAAAAATGACAAAGTGGCGTTTTGAGGCCGTGACTAATTTAATATGCTGAAGAATACTAAAAAAATATTTTGCGAGCTGTTTTGGTACATTGGCTATTCACAATCGCGGGATGTTCATGATTATTCCATGATCTCTCTGAAGCTTTCGGTCTCATCGTTTTTAGGCGCCTTTTCAACTACGTTTTTTGTTATAATTGGGACATCGCCAGAAATCTAAGTTGTTTGAGTTATAATGTGTTGGACTGACAGCAAAAGTGACAAGTACCCACTGGCCTTCTGCCTTTGTTAAATTGTGAAGCACTCCCAGGTTGTTGGTTTAAATGTAACCAACATCGTTCCTCCTGGTAAGCAATTTCGGCCGCCTTGCAAATTGTATCTGTTCCTCTGTGCTAGACACTGAAGTTTTAGGATACACAAATTAATGCAATTCTGGGTACTTTTCTTAGCGGCAGGCCCCGTTAGTCTCCCACTAACTATAGCTGAGCTACGTGAAAGCCTGCGGTTAACACCAAGAATTCATCGCTTGCAGAGGGTAGGCTGGGTTTTCTTATTTTCGTTCCGAAGCACTCCGTAATCAAACATGACAAATCTGGGGACGGACACTGAAGTCCACGTGTGAACGTTCAAAATCGCGAGTTTATTCTGGTGCCTCACTAGAGTTGCGCTACCCAAAGATTGACGCGTGCCCACATTTCTGTATTGAGCAACACTTTTGAAATACACTTAAATCCTTGAATTTTTAATTTCTTTCAACCACTTCAATCAAAGCCTGCTTCGATAAATATGCGCCCAAGCACAAGGATAGCCAAGGAAAAAAAATATTAGCATGCACTGTGCAGTGTTCGCGCCCACAGGGAAGCTCATGCGCGCACCTCCCACACACTAACAGAGCGTTACATGACCACCGAGTAAAAGATAACCAGAAAGAACTACTCAAAATTGCCATATAATGCTACATTTATGCTTAGTCTGATGCTCAGGAAACAGACGAGGCAAGATACATTTGTACAAGCTTTATATTCCATGTGAAGGAAATATAAATTGCTTGCGCACAAAAAAAAATAATTTGCACCATTCCACCTGCAAGCGTCTGGCTAGTTTAATTCAGCCCCTTGTCATCTCCAGCGTTAATGTATCCCTTAACAACTTGTGATCTTTTTCGTTGACCTTGAATACCGCGTCCTGCCCAGTACGTGGGTTCGCAAATACTAAAGGTTATAGAATTTCTGGTTTCTCCGTTTGGGGTTTTTTGTGTGCCATTCTATCCCTTGTTTCGCCGAAGGATGCATTACCTGTCAGAGCATGCATGGTTATTATTTGCAAATATATGCAACGTATCCCCTTGCCCGTTCTCTCTACCTTTTCCCAAAATTACTACTCCACGCTTTTCTAGTCGTTCTCAATCTTTTGCGCCGCTTCTATCTCTTCGTTCGATGAAAAGCATCATTACATCATTACACAATATTATCTCGAGTGATTATCTGCCATACATCCCCGGGGCTATTCTGTCGATAAGATCACGAATTTCCTGCTACACTTCGGCCAAGATGCTTTACGCCGTCTTTTTCTTTACAGAAGCCATCATAATCGGGGCTTGTTTAGTGGCCTTTTCGTGTCCCAAAATAAATGTAAGGAAACACATCTTTATAGCTATATAGCTATATGGTTGCGCAATGCTTGCACTGTCTGGCCTTGTATCTCGTTTGTGGCTAGGTGACATTGCGTCAGGCCCTCCATCTAATGCGCTAATATTCCTCCCCCTTCCTGTCTAGCTCGCGGTTTCAGTAATATGCGCTTAGCCGCCCTTCCACGACCCCCCCCCCTTATTGGGTCTCTCGTTAGGGCGTTTCTGCTATTCAACTTCTGATTGGGCTCAGGTATATCAATGATGCGGCCTACGTCCCTCAAAAGCCAAGATAAGCAGCCTTCGGTGGATAAAAGCCTAGGGTTATACATGCGAAGTGAAACTACTAGAGTACCAACTAGCAACTAGAGTACCCACTGGCAAATACCTGGCCGGCAGGATATATGCGCGGACTGCTATAACGCTCAACCAAACGCTGCGTCGTCAGGTACTTTATGAGCCCCTGGGAGTAAAGGGAGAGGAAGCGATTTTGTTTGTTAGGTTATCGGGCATGTGTGTAAAAAAAAAACTGTGGTTGATTCCTCTGCCATAGGAATCAGTAAAACACAAAATGGAAATGGGCAGCGAAACATGCAGCTGAGCATGATTCGCAGCCGGCGGCTGTCCCGTGGGTGTGCTTGGCGAGCGAGGTCCTGCTGGCGGGTCGCTTCGGCAAATGTGTACTGGCGTCATTTCCGTGACGGATATGACGTCACTGAAATCTTCGGGTATCGCGGCATAAAACTCTTTCGTGTTAAAATATAAAACCCGAAAACGAACAACCTTGAAGGCCAACTGCACTCAAATTTTCGGCAACGTAAAAATAATGTCACCTAATGGTACACATAAAAAGTGTGCGAAATGCAAAATACTATGTTTCAAACATGAACGCGCACGACGCAAACGGCTCACGACATTGGCGTTTTCCGGAAACGAAACTAAATAGAAAAGGCGGCCATTACCGGCGGCCGGACGTGACGTACGTGATGGAACGGAAGCGGCCGCGATAGAACCGGCGGCCGCTCAGAGGCGCCTTCAAATGCGCGTGGTAGCGTCGCGTTTAGCAGTGTCGTTTACACAGACGAACTCCCAGTACCGTTTACCCAACATAATAGAGTTAGGATAATTCTGACATCGCGTCAACTAGTCAATTGAAATGAAGTAGACTGTACGAAAGTTATTTTTCCATTAGAATAACTGCCGTTGTAGCAATCCTTCGCATTGTGAGTAAGAAAGCGGCCCCTGATTTACAAAGCTAGTTTCTCAGTACGATATCGAAAAGCAGTCTTTGGTTAGCGGGCGCCTCGGCTGTCACATCGCTATTTTTGAAGGGAATAAACCACCGCCGGACGGAGATCAATCCCTATTTTTAATATACATTACGTGCAAACAGCTTCAAGACTATCAGCCCAGATATTTTTTGCCTTGCTGCACATCGATAATCTAAATATAGAAGGGATCTGAGACAATAAGCCGCTTCACAGCTAAATGATGCACTAAAACACGAAAAAAGTCCCCTATCTGCCGCTTTTTTTTCTACTTTTGCCAGAGACATGGGCTGTTGAAGACATTTTACATTCAAGAAAACTAAAGCTAGTGCTATACAAAAGTAAATACTTCATTTGGGAATGGAAAAAAATGAATTTTGTTTAGGAGAGGAGCAGTTTTGTTAGCTTCCGCACTTTGCGAAGACGACGGCCGATATTTATGCAGATGTATTTGTTACCACGAGCAAGGCTGATTTTGGTTGACTTGGTGAGTGATGCAAATGTCGTAGAAATGTCTATACCCGCGCGTGACAACTCTACTTAGAGGCGAAATTTTGGACAAGTCTACGGGATGGATGTGGCGTTGGCCTAGCCAAATATGGCAAATATTAGACGCGGAGTAAGAGTGGTCAAAATATACGAAAGAGCCATTTTTTCTGTCATAGATGCAATGGGAATGCCAAATATAAGCCAAGTGTGCGTGTCGGCTATTTTTTCAGCAGAAATATTATTTTCAAGTAAAATAAAGCTTTGCTAACTCCAGAATGGTCTCAAGCGCGTGAATAGTTGTAGACTTCTAATCTGTTTTATTGCACTGAAAAAAGGAGGATATTGCTACACATGTGGCTAGTTTTAAACATGTGATGCTGACGGTGGTGCAGCGCCGTGGTGTAGCACAGAAAGGCAGGGCGAACGCATTCCTGCGCCCGGTGGAGCACCGTTCAAGACGCCAGAGAATGGCGAGCTCCAACGGAAAGGTTCTCCAACCTCCGTCACAGGCCGCTGGGAACCTGTTTCGGCGACTCTCCACGAGGTGCAAACGTCGTCTGCACGGAGCTATTTTGAAAGACGATACCTAGTGTGCTGTGCGCTTACGAAGCTTAGGATTTCGCCAAGGTGATTTTAAGAGCTTAGACTACTTGTTTGGATCGATAATGGACAAAACAATATGAGTGCAGTTGGCCTTTAGGTGTAATGTACTCATTAGTACTAAAGGTTGCTTCCCCGCAAAAAGATTGTGTGTGCAGGGTGCACCCTTCGCAGGCCACTTGCTTCGTTGTACTGCCGTCCCTCCCGTGACGGATTTGACGTCAGTGAAAACTTGGTGTATGCAGGAATAAAACACTTTCGTGTTAAAATAATATGCAGGCCAGAATATGTGCAATCCAAAAAATGAACCAACCCTTCCTCCTCCATAGAAAACGAGGGCACGCAAAGCTTGTCCAACACCGTGAAACTGTCAACCAGCCTCTTTTTAAATTCATGTTAAACGAAATGCCCAACATTTCACCAACCACGACTCAATCCCGCACTAATATCAACCACCCAACCCTTGACCAATTCCAACTCAATCCTTGTCCTTGCACTGAGCCCGAGCGGAAATGTCCCTCGTTTGAACTTGCTCTTCGGCGAGCGGGCCAAGAGGCGTCGACCCATGCTGCAGTGGCCTTAACTGGCGAGAAAACAGGGCGCGTGGTGCGTGCTATCCTTCCTTTTCCTTCTCCAAAGGGAGGGGGCGCCTGTGGTTGCATGAAGTATATCGTGATCCGGCGCGTGACTTTGGCGAGCCATCGCCAGCTGCGGGCAATGGGGAAGGGAAGGAAGAAGAGGAGGATTTTCGCACGTGGCCGGCAAAACCGACAGCGACACCAGTCAGGCAGTAGAAGCATGGATTGAAATTGCTCTATACGACAAAGTTAATCTATCTACTACGACTCCACCTTTTGAATAGCCTCGCATGCACTCAGAAAGCCGTTCTGTACTGTGTACTGAACCTGGCAGCTGGTAATAAAAATGTTCTATTTCTACCTTCTCAAAGAAATTATTTCTCCGAAGTAAGAAACAGCACTATATATATTTATACAAGTTATTTGATCCCACTTGCAGAATATTGACAAGGCATTAGTGTCCTTTACACGCTACAATCCATATATAATATGCTATTACTACCTGCACCCTTTTAGGCTTTCCGTTTTTGTCGCGCGTATAATGGTATCAAGAAAGAATATAGATGATGTAGACCGCTTACTGTTTCGCTTTTTTCTCCAGGCTTAGGGTAACGGTAGGAGTTCCAGTATGCTCGTTATCTGCCATCTTCGCCTTCACCTTGGGAAAAAAAACGCGCGTTGGTCATGGCAACGCAGAGCCCATTTCAGACTTCCAAACGAATGAAATGCATTATTTCGAAAATCTACCAGCTTATATGGCCCTTTCGGGGCTTGGGAGCGCACTTACACGAGTATGAGCCATTACGAAGCCACGCCCATCATCATCCGTACTCAAGTGAAGAATGCAGTCAGACAAAATGTGGGGTTTTCAGAGGAATCGCAATAAGCCTTCCTACGTCCTCCGACTTTTTACAGAAGTTTTACAATTTTCAATGTGCTCCTTCATTGTAATTAATTCTTCATTGTGATCTCCATTGTAACAGCTGGTCATGATGTTCATGCAGCATTGTTTTACCCAAATATTTTCTAACATAGCACAGGTTTTTTTTGACGACTCTCATAAAATTTTCCAATACTGTTACTTCATGTTATCATAAAATGTCGGCATACAACAAAACGAAGATGTCAAACTGGTTTAGCTAATCTCTCATGAATTGTTTTCTAAATTAGGTCATGGTGTCTTTATTGCTGTTATCAAACTTTCTGGTTAATGATTATTTTTCTTCGTGTATCCGTACCTACTGGTGCATACTGGGTTCTTGTGCTTTTCTGCACTGCTATCTGTTGAAACAAAGGAAACAATGTGAAAACAACATAAACGCGTTAAATGCAAATATAAATTTCTAGTGGATAGCATCTCTCTGACGCATGGTTATATAAGGGGATAGCGTACTGACAGACGCCAGAAGGGAATTCGAACCTCTTAGTCTCCTCAGAAAGCACGGGTTGCATTTAGGCGGGTGGGGCACAATAACAAAGAAATAGTGGCCAAACTTCACAAAAACATCTTGAAGGGCTGTTTAAGAAATCAGAAGAATATATTCGCACAATCCCGTAAACATATATTGCCTGGAGCATCGTGAATCTTGCTCGCTTGAACTCAATTGAGTGCGTACGGCACAACAAGAACCGCTTTGCCTATTCGATCATTTTTAATTCTTATGATCTGGGGAGGATTCTTTAATGGCTTTCTGGGAGCGCAAAACAGAAAATGCCCCAAATGGGCACCTTCAGTATTCAGGGTGACGGCATTGACGAGACCGAAGCCCCGAGCCCCCAAGCTGCAGCCAACCGTAGCGATGTGTTTAAAGGTGGAAGATTAGAAACCACAAACGGTGGCCGTTGGAGCCGTGGTCCAGCTTAGCAAATAGGCTCCCTGTCTCTTTACCAGGCAGGTAGCTCCGGGACCTCTCTGACTCTCAAGGTAAGCTTGGGATAGAAAGAATTCCTGTTCCCTGCTTGAAAATGCTATACAGAAAATACAAACCCCAAATATGATCGGTACCTGAATAAGGGGCCGCACCGAAGTCCCGTTTCCTGACCTCCTAACCATAACCTTTCTAAATCCGGACAGCTACACTCGGTTCATGGTCATCCAATCGTTTGAAGCAGCCCGCGCTGTTGCTTCAGAATCAGCATTTTTCATCACAAAGCATATTGAAGGAATAATTGAGGAAACATACAGCGCAAAGCAACAACACACAGGTGAAGTCCTTGTTGAGGTGAACAACCTGCAACAGGCGATAAACTTCTCGGTCGCCCTAAATGGTCGATTCGGACATCAGGGTCACATCCCACCGCAGCCTCGACAGCTCGCAGTGTGTGATCTCTGAGTCAGGTCTGCTAACCGAAACAGATGATGATCTTTTCGAAGGATTGAAAGATCTGGGCGTCACAGTCGCGCCCCGCATCACGTTGCGGAGAGATGACCACATAATATCCAGCAAACAATTTACCCAGACACTCGACCACTCATGTCTCCCAGATAATGCAAGTGCAGGGTTCATCCGGTGTTCGATTTGTCCTTACACACCGAACCCGCACCGATGCTTCATGCGCCAGTGGTTCGGGCAAGGCAAAACCTCTTGCCCTGACTAAACGACCACTGAAAAATTCGCTGCAGAGGACCACCCTACCGACAATTGCGACTTGTTGTAACTGCCGGGAACCACACGCGGCATACTTCCGCTTCTGCGAGATGTTTGAAATACAAAAGAAAGTACAGTCGAATCTGAATACTGTGAACCCCACTTTAACAAATGTCTGAAATTTACGAATGTTAAGAATAGCCTCCAGTTTTCCTATATTTTCAAAGTCAGAATCAGAATCAGAAAAAGTGTTTATTTGTTCATTGATAGTGTATACATGAGTGACAACACAGAAGGAGGTCCCAGAGCCAAGGGATGAAAGGGGACCTCCTGTAAGTAAGCCCATCGACAATGGTACATGAAAGATTGGCAGTAGATCAAATAAATCAACAAAATTAACACATAGTCAATGGTAACAGAAACCAAGCAGTGGTATATTGACGATAAAAAGTGCGAATGCGGTTAAGACTGCAGAAAAAATTAAGAAGACCTGTTTTAAATACATATAATGACGATGAGAGTTTAACTTTAGTTGGCAGGGAATTCGAAAACACGAGAGCGGCAAGGTGGGCAGTTTGTGTTAGAGTGTGCTATGGGCAAGAGCAAAGAACAAAAGTAAAAATATTTCAGAACTACGAATTTCATTGTACCGCATATTTTAGAATAACGCACGTAATTTATTTTGCCCTTTATAAGGAAGAAACATCACTATTACGAATTCCGCACCTCAAGCGGGATGAGCTGGTGGTTGATGCAGAAGGTTACCGCGCGAGCACGACACGCAGTTATGGCGAGCAGGTTGACCAAAGACGAAGAAATTACTGAAGGGTTGTGGCGCATATAGTTTAGAGGAACAGGGCCAATTGTACAAGAAAGCAGACTATTCAACGCAGAAATTTGGGCTAGTTGGTGATACGACTTCGACATGGTAAAAGGCGCACTAGATGGGGACAGAAGAGCAGACAGTGACACGGGACAAGTGCTACACATCAACTGAGGCTTTATTTAGAAGAAAGGCAACATGCATATAAATCCGCTCGTCGATACGAGCATCCTTTTCCATGAGGGAAGGTGTGCTGGAGGTATCATCCCCGGTCCAAAAAACTAGTACTTAACTAGGATTCGGGTCATTCGCAGATTGTGAAAAGATTTTCAAATTGTCAAAACCTCCATGTGCGCTGCTCTTAAAACGTCCTGTGACGACTAAGTTGCATGTAGCCTTCACCACCAAGCTCGACGCCTGCGCAATGCTGGTTTTCCTTCAGGATTGTTGGCTTCCATAGCTGAAAGCCTGATCAAAGATGCAAATTCCGTGAGCCAGGCAAGCCTGAATCAACCTGAACGCCCAGAGACGCGGCCTGTGGTCGTGCCATACGTACACAACCAGTCCCACCGGCTCAAAAAAGTGGCTGGAAGGTGTGGCACCCAGGTTTTTTTCGGCGCCAGGCAAGCAAGAACGTATGTTCAAAATCATGAACAAAGAAGCAGGGAAGGCTCGCTGCACAACTAAGCACACCGCACGCTTCTTTCAATGTAAAGTAGGTGTGGTGTACAGGATTCAACTGGATTGTGGAAAATGCTACGTCAGACAGATCGGGCGCAGCATTAACGAACGATTGAGAGAGCATCGCGCAGCCGTACATTCATTGGCAGGGTAGGACATTCGGCAGATAACTGCCGGCGGTGCCCTTGCACGCCTGACTTTAAGTGAACACGTGACCTGCGTAGTTTTAGGACCCAAGTGCAAAGAGACATTTTCGAGGCATACTGTATTATCAAGGAAAATGACGAATGTGTGAGCACACCGTCTCTCGTTTCGCACACAAAAGAAGAAGCCTATCTACAGCTTCAATCCCATTCTCAGTGAAATCTGTGCCTTCCGTATCTTTTTGTGCTTTTCTGCCCATTCGTATGTGTGTTGCCTTTCTTGTCGATAAAGCCTCAGTTGATGTCTCGCGCTCGTCCCGTGTCAATGTCACTTCTTCTGTCCCCGTCTAGTGCGCTTTTTACCATGTCAAAATCATCTTCAGTGACGATGAAGACGCGAAGGAGGACGACTGTGGTTCACCAAACACCGAAGGGGGGTTGACATCGGTTCAAACATTGATGTTTTAGTGCCCATGAGCAACTTCCGCACTTTTATAGCTCGGGCAATGACGTACCCGATGAGTTGTTAAGCAAGGTGGAATATGAGGCATTCCTAATCAGGCGTGCATGCTGCACGCTCGAGAAGAAAATAACTGATTCTTCAATTAAAGTGTCTTTGAAGTGAGCAGTACATTTTTATTTTAGAGTTTGCCTGTCTGCAGACGCGTGTACTGCTAACGTACGTCAGTTTCATTCCTAGGCATGAGCACTGGCTTATAACCACCACTTTTTCGGTACAGTGATATTTCAAAATAAAGAAAAATCTTCGCGTGTCCCAGCGTGATTCGTTATATCGACATTTGGCTTCAATAATGTAAAAATGACAGAGAATATTTTCTTTCCAGAGGCGCGAAACCGGTTAGCGTGTTTCCTCCTGGGGATGTACGCCGACGCTGCTCGCCGAAAGGCGGAGCAGCGTCTGTTATCGGTAGGGAATCACTACCACGAGTCGTTTTGCCCCCCCCCCACCCTCTGGATTGACTCTGGTGGCCAAACCCGTCCCGGCCCCGCCTGCTGAACCAGCAGTCGTTCTTGTGTGTAACCCCGTCGGTTGATGTGCCGATGCATCAGCCATTTCGCCTCCAATGGCTCAAAGCCCACGTGAGGGCACCGAACATGTGGAGATGGAGGAACCCGCGGCAGCTCCCACCCCCACCGCACCGCCTGTGCCACCTATGGCGCTCCTGACGCCATCGGTGGTGGCAGCTGAAGCAAAGCGCACCAAAAATGGTGCGTGGTCCATAGAGCCCAGTCATCCGGGTACTCCGAGGTCATCCAACGACGAAATGGACGTCGCACCGTTTCTCACTGCGTCGCAGTGCAACGAATGAGTTGCGACTCCTAAGGCTCCAGAAAAGTTCCAAAAAGATACAAATGCTCCCGAAAGAGATCACATAATCTCACAATACAATCGCTCATGAATATACATAAGGGAAAGACAACCCTTCACACACTCGAACTGCAGAGGCCTGTTTAAAAATCTGCATGATGTATACGTCACCACGTGCCTGCCAAACAAGTGTCATGCACTTACAAGAAACACATTTAAACAGAAAACACACCAACTTCTTCAACAATTATCTGGTTTTCAGAAAAGTCAGGGATGGGCGAACAATGCATGCCGGTGGTGGGGCCATTATAGCCCAAAAATCCTTAGCATGTCATACCGTCACTCTGAGCACTGTCTTTGAGGCTGTTGCTATCCGAACAGTAATAATAAACAAGCTAGTAACAACATGTTCACTATGCATCTGTCGTAATTATAGGCTAATGATTTGATTTTGAAACACTTATATATGAGTTACCGGAACCATACACATTGTGAGGTGACCTCAATGCCCACAACTCACCCTGGGGTTCTCGCACGGATGCGAGGGGTCGCCACATTGAAACGTTCTTAAAATTATCGGGAGCATCGTGCTTAACAAGAAACAGCCTACATACCATAACGTAACAAACAAAACTTACTCACACCTAGACTTAGCTTTTGGCGGAAGGTGGGCACGACCTCGCGCGGTAGAGACCTCATCTTCGCTACATCAATAACATATATAGACCAAAAAAGTTGACCTTCCCACATAACATTCAAAGAAGTGAGAACGAATTGGAACACATTCTCAGAAACACCTAGACTACACCACACATCCATAGCACACCTGCACATCGAGGAGGAAACCCAACTTGTACCGGCGCACATCCTCGACACCGCTAAAAAGTCCATTCCCCAGTTCTGCGGTTCCAGGCGCTACCAAAGGAAGCTGTGGTGGAACGAGACTGTAGACAGGCACGAGAGGCTCAGAACAAGGCGTGGGGTATCATTCGTCGATACCCCCTTTCAGATAGTCTCATATATTTTAAACTAGCAGAAGCGCTTGAGAAGCGCGCGCGCCATGACGCAAAGTGGGAGAGTTTCACATCCACAAACTCATACACACACACACATACAAAGTCTGGAAATGAATACGTAACGTTGAAGGACACCAAAAACTTAGCCTGGCCCTGGTCAGCACAACAGGGGGAACACTCGAACATTAGGAGAACACACTTGCATACTTCCAAAACATGAAATCTTATGTTGGATGGCGGAATCCTGTATGGTCGGGGTGGGTCATGATGGAATGAGGAATAAAAACACCGAAAAAAAAGTATATTTCGTAAAATAAAAGATGTTTCGGCTCCATCACACGGAGCCTTGTTCACACAAGGGAGCCTACATGCGCCGCCCCTTCGTCGTTTAGGGTGGTGCCACTCTTCGACCACGGCCTCCGCGATCAGCTGCCGACGGCGCGCCGTTGCTCCAGCCGTCCCAATCGCCCGGAGAGAGCGTAATTCCGAAGAGGCCGTTTCGCCGTTTTCCGCCGCACTGCGGCGCACCGAGCCGATGGTTGAAACGAAAGGCGGGTATTCTGCAACGCTTCTTGAAATGGCGTTTCGTCAACTTTCGCGCTTCGTATCGCATTAAAAAGAAACCATAGTTGATGTTATGAATGCAAAGACGACTCATAGAACCTGATAATATTGAATTTAGTTTACCTACGATTGCAGCTATACGACTTCTATAACATGTGCCGCATGACGCCTTCGACACACGGACAATATTCCCTACTACCAATGGAAAATTTCTAGTGCTTAAATAACGTTCGGTTCGCTGAAAAGTGATTATTTTTCACGTATTTCATATCCAGGCTTACGTACTTTATATAATCTGCATGGTCAATGCAGTTCAGTAGAGCGCGGGGCGCGATCGCGTCATACGCACGACGGATGGCTGCGTTCGTATCTGGCCTTCGAATTAATGCCTGTTGGGTGGAAGAACCCGTCATATTTTTAGGAATAACACGTTTAAAGAGTTTTACGTTGAGCGATAGCCCCAAAGATATGGCAATATGTTCTACACATGTGATTTAAGCAAGTTACAGTTTCAATTTCAGTCGCAACAAATAAAACAACTTGAAGTCAGATGCACCCCGATTTCATTGCATTATTAAACGTATTTGGAAGACCACAGGCAATCCCAATTTTTCCTATGTTGGACCCAAGACTAAAGACATTTAAATTTTCAATTACTGATACCGAATCCCATCCATGTGTAAAGAAATGATGACCGCTTTCATGTTTGCTTTGGACATGTACACACTGCAGCTGTTTTCAGAGGCCCATTCTTCCACACGAAAATATGCGAGACTTGTCCGTATGAAAAAAAAAGTTGGCGACAACAGTGTTTGCAAAATAATTTTAGTGTCACAACCTGCATAAAACTCCTCGTAAATTTTTCTGCGTTTTGGGGGGCAATCGAATGCTTGTATTGGTGCTTTCTTTAGATAGTGATTAGATAAAACTGCATAAAGAAGGAATAACACCATCGTAAACGGCGGCTAATTGTTAGCTGAATTGCACACCGCAAAAAGCGAATATAACTTGAAATCTTGTAAATTAAAAAAAAGGCATGTGTGTAAGAATATAATCAATAGGCTGCATAACAGGTGTTGCTTGGACGAGGTATCAAGCAAAAAATACAAATGTTCAAATTCTAAAAATAACTGGCAAAATCAAACACGGCGCCAATATAAAAATGCAACCAGTGCGCTCGATTGTTGTCCATAACCCACCCTATGCGGAAATAAATATATAACTGCTGTTCCAACAATCAAGCACCCGATAATCCTGTAGCCGAGAAGTTTTCGCGCCCAAATATCCGCGCACCTGAATGTCCGCACAGAAATGTCCTGCACTGATCAAGCGCAGCAATCGCAGCGCATTAACGTTTCAGTGCTGTTCCTCGAAGCTTCTGAGACAAGCGGACTTCATGACCCGATAGTTCGGTTTGTCAGCTCAACAAAAATAAAGCTGCAACACAGTTACGCGAATTCCGGCCGTGAAAACACGCAGCAACTCAGGCCCCACAAAGCCGGCCAGGGGAGTCGGTGCAAGCTGGCGAACCATCGGCTAACACCGCCACCTCGCGGCGCGTTGCGGAGTTAGCCAAATTACATGTTTTTGCTGGGGGACGCGCCGAATGGGACGGCCGCAGCAACGGCGCGCCGCCGGCAGCTGATCGCGGAGGCCGTGCTTCGACCACGGCCGGACTGGAGCAGCGGCGAGCGCGCACTTTCATATGAAACTGCGCGCCCGCCGCTCCTCCAGCCCGGCCGTGCTTCGACACAGCTCGTGCCGCCATGGAGCTTTTCTTTCCTCCATGTCGTGCCGCCTTCCGCCGTCGGGCAGCGTTGCTAGCACACGTTGCCATAGCAACGGGGCCGATGCGGCGCAATGTTGTTCCCCAGTCGGTTCACTGCCGCCGTGTGCGTAGGGCCTGTGGTAGGGCTGTGTCCTTGCCGCCTGTGACTCCCGGTCACTTTGGTTGACCGCGGGAGGCTTTTCATAACCATTCCAGCTCGGTGAACCTGTTGGGAGTTGTATGAGCACCGAAAATTCTCGGCTGTTGCATTCCGCAATGTACGAACCATTGCAGAAAAGGCACACGGATGTTCCCCTTCCCGGCCAGCCCGTACCGAAGAAAGCGCTGGCTCGTTCAAGTGAAAAGGGACTGCTGGGAGCCCACTGCTGCTTCTCGTGTTTGCGCTGTGAGTATTGCAGCTCGCTTCACGTTTTTTGCACGCGTACTTGCAGCTCTATTCTATTATTTAGGTGCTCTGCACCTGCAACGCGTTCAGCGAGCGTCGTCGTGTTCTCAATGTCTCCTCCGTCGCCGCAGCGCCGTTGCGTGCAGGTAGCGGAGGCCGTGGCCTGTTTTGATGGCTTCCAGCGACAGCTGCACGTAGCCGAGCGGCAATTTAGCGTGCGAATGCAGCGTGCGCGCAAGTGGACGCTTTGCGTGGCTCGATTATGCCGGATTACGCATGCATGAAAGGTGAATGTTGAAAACTAAACCTGGTTATAAAACTTCCCCTAAAGGCCCAGACCGTTCACGCTTGCGACAGAAAAGGCGCGATTGTCGTCACTGCGACAAAAATTGGTTGATATCAAGCGACAAAAGCGATCACTGGGCAACTGCGCAATCTTCGAACGCGCGGCGATTCAGAGTATCGTCTCATCGCTCAGCTGCGTTCGGCAATCGACTTTGAAGCTACTGTTTGCTAAATATTCATCGGTCGCCGAAAAAATTGTCCCCTGCGTTGCTTGTGCTTATATTCCGCACGGGGGTGGAATATATGATTGATTCTTTATTGCAACACTGCCAAACTGTGTATGAGGGTTCACTAAAGTCTGCGAAGATTTCTGTGGCGAACCGCCCCATAAAAATTCCCGTACTGCATTAGTTAGAGGGCACAATCAATTTCCATTTCAAAAGGTAAAAAAACGCGCGAGAGCAAGCATTCTGCCTCGCGAGCGAGTAATTCAAGTGCATTATGTGGTTTTCAAATATTGTTGTTGAGATTGGCTTTTTTTTCTAGGCACATTTTGAAGGTTCAAGTTTTGAGCAGCACCGACAAGATGGACTGGAAACGCTGAGGCCAGATGCTGTCCCAACTCTCTTTCCCTATCGGGGTAAGAGCATATCTGAAATCATTATATAAATCCGTAAAATGGACATAAATTTAATTTTCCTTTGAATATGTGAATCTAATTTCGGTCATTCAGAGAAAAGACGAACTCATCTAAATGCATTACCTCAATTGCACTGCGGCATTTTGCTCTTATTTTTGTTAACTCGCCACATCTATAAGAAACAGCGATATGCTTTGTGTGGTGCCGACCGTGCAAGAAATCTGTGATAACATTTTGCTTGTAATTTTTAGTCTGCAAAGCGAAAGTAACTATTAGAACTATTTGCTAAATCAGAAAGCATAGGCAAACATGTTATTGTAGTAATGTTTAATTTTTTCCAGCTGCTCCAAAACACCGGAAGTCCCCGAAGAAGCGCACTTCTGCCATGAAACCTGCAAATTCGTCTAACACCAAACGTGTTTGCACATCTGGAGACATTCCACAGCTGCCTATAGACCCTTGCGACATAACGAGTTCTGAGCACGGTGTTCAGTTGGGTGGTCATGTTTCAGCAGCCGTTTTGCAGCCAGATGCTCTTTCCTCATGACACTGCTGAATGCACGAGAGCTGATCCTCCAGAAGCCCACGTTCTGTCACGTTTGCCCATCAACAAGGCTGCAAGCATCAGTACCAGCGATCCTGAGCCCAGGCTTGCACACGCATTGGGAGCTTTCTCATTTCCTCTGCCGCCTATGAACAATCTACAAAGTGATGTGGACCGTGCTGCCGAGTGTAGGTGTCAGTGTACATCCGTGTGTGTGCCCTGCCATTTGTTCCTCCAGCCAATGACGCAGACAGCACTGGTGAGTTTGGTGTCATCATAGACAGTAGCCGCCTCTCCACCACACCTGTTTGCCAACATTTTAGCAAGCGAGACAAACCGCACTCCAGGTGCGTCTGTAGCCATTCTGAAACAGCTCCCTCCCAACACCGTAGCAAATGATGCAGGTCTCACTCCTCCAATAGAGCAGTCAACCACGCCCGCTGCATTTCTTTTGTGGGGCAGCACAGCTCCCACATTGCCGATGTTGCATTGAGAAAATTCTGAGCTCCGGAAAAAAAACGCCGACTTAAGCAGAAGGTGTAAAAACTTGGTAAAACTGCATGAGCAGACGAGATCAAAAGTAAGTAGTCTAGACAAGAAACTAAGCTTAGTTCAGCAAGAACTAAACGCATTAGGATCACCGACATTTCTTGCTGCAGATCAAACGAAGGCTCTAACAACAAAAGGCAGGTTCGCAAGTGGTAGACTTACGCGTAAATAAAGACGCATGTTTTACAACAGGCTATCTCAGCACGTTAACCGGACATTTTTTTCCTGTTGTGCAATGTTGCATGCCTAAATTTGCATGTCACAATTTTACTTAGAGTTCAAAAGTGTGTTCATAACATGTACTCTCCACTCGTTGCCATGACGATAAATGCAACGTTTTTCCGACGCCACGTATCACTAGGTGAGGATTTGGCGTTGTTGGCGGCGAATTCTGCTCCACCACACCCTCACTTGTGGGACCACGTTGGCTGATGCTACGTGTTGAACAGGCCACTTCCCGTGGAAGTTTTACTCTGGGGAAGGAGACGACAGGGGAGCATTGCATCCCAGGAAAAACTGTCCGGCTTAAACATGTTGAGGCTATTTTCGAATATGATAGAAAAAATGACCTCAAAATCGCTAACAAGCTGTCGGACATTCATTTCAGCGGTAGACATTTCGCAAAAATGAAAGTAAACATCGCAGTGCAGTTGTTCCGTGAAGCACCTCCTGCCATTCGGTATCTAATCAAGCTCAAAATGTTGCACCCGGAAGCTAAAGCAACTGCCTGGTTTTTTGACTCGTCACTAAGTGGTACACTTTGATGTCATCACGACTCCTCATCGTTGGTTTAAGCCATTTTGACCGTGCAAAGCACCAGGAAGCAGTTGCAACATTGCAGCTGGCATGTGCTACGTTCACTCGGATGAACATGGGAGCAACTGCACATTGGAAACCATCGCAGGCCGGTCTTTTGATGTCGACGACTGTTGTGCTGCGCCTGTCAGAGGAGCTCCTGCCGAGGCGCGAATACTTGTACCTACTCACTGCTAGGTTGTTACAAGATTGCCTAGAAAATATTTTTTCAGTTGTGAGATTGAAGAAGCCAGTTCCAAGTGCGTATGATGTTAAATACGCACTGAAGGCCATTTGTGCCAGCCAGTTTGTAGACACTCCTAAGACTTCGAGCATCAACATTGATGACAGCAGTCATCTGGCTTACTTGGTTGACCCAAGCTTAAAAAAGCTAGAGGAAGACCCCATTCAGCAGGCTGAGGAGTTGGAGACCTTGTTTGTGATTCGACTGACGGAAGCAGATTGCGACATAGTAGCTTACATCAGTGGTTTCCTTCTAAGGTCTATTTTAAAATCCATAGACAACTGGAAAAACTGTAAAGCAGTACTGACTGACAGTGCTTCTTGGAAATACAGCAGCCTCATCCAGTTGAAGGAGTACGTGAAAAATGCTGGAAATCTCATCCAGCCAAGCACGTCTGTAATGCCAATTTTGGCGGATTTTGAAGAAAACATGAAAACTTTTGCGGAAATTGATGAAGTCATGAAGCTGAAAAAGCCATTTTCAAGCATTCTAAGTGCCCTGCAGAAGTCTGTAAAAATTCACTTGGGATGTTGCAGTTTGCACAAGCCCTACTGTAGAGAAGCTGCTTCTCCAAAAGTATGTCAGAACAAGACAAGATTTACCTCTGGCAGCAGCATGCACACAGGGTGAAGGGGGCAGCGAGCAAAACCTCTGCTGCGGCAAACTTGCAGTAGTTCTGCAGCCAGCTAGAACAGTAGCGCATACGCAGCTGTGATCAATTTTTTTATGTGAGGACACGAGTTTTTTTTTACGACTTGAGGGGTACATTCAATCGTAATTAAGGACTGCGCCTTTGTTAAGGACTCTATGTAACTTCATTGCCGTACAGTTGTAATAAAGAAAAATTGATACCCTACTTCTGTAATTTACATTATACTGTGTTCAAAAACGGTGTGAAATATTTTCCGGCTAACTTTTTTTTGCTCCTCCTCAGTACCAGCCTGAAAAAGGCATTCAAATCAAGAACACTGGTGTGCCTCCATTCACATTGTGGCTTTCTCTCGAGACGTTGCTCTCCATTGTGTCAGTTGCTCACGACGTGTTTTTATTCTCGACTGATGTCATGTAATTTCAGTGGGGTAATTAGCCCAGTGGGGCTTGGGGATTTTCTAATCGATTTATTTCCCCAATATTTCGGTTCATGTATGTGTCCGTGCTCAAAGTACTACTTATGCAGACGTCCTGCAAAATGCTTTCTCACTGTGATCAGTGTAGCAAGCTGTATTCTTCTCTACTTGCTTCCTCCTTCATTAGTTATCTCTGCGTTGGCCTCATCAGCAATGTCCACCTGTGTAGCCCATCTGGGCTTTAATCTTGCACGTTGCCTGTGTGTTCAGTTTTTTTCAACAGCTTCATTGAAAAAAAGTCACAAATTAGTGATATCACTTTTACATGCATTACTGTGCTACGTAAAGTGCTTCTTGAAATTCGATGCCTTTATTAGCTCGGACACGTTTACTTTGTGTGTTTGTTGTATTTCCCATGTACGCCTGTTCGAGAAGGGGGCATGTGCATGTCATGCAAGCAGTGCAATAAAATAATTTTACGTGAAGTTTGTCTTCCTCCCATATGCGTGTAATAAAAGTACGCTTCAAGGCATGCTGACTTTGAAGTTCAGCAATAGAGGTATTATTTTGTGTTGCCACCTCAACAATATTTTTCTTAATGTATGTAAACGTGTTACATTACACATTGGGCACGTTAAGTTGCCCAATTCGGGCAGGACGATTCAAGCATGGGCTGGGGAGGTTCTAGGAGCAACAGTGGTTTAGTCTTTGTGGGCCATTTTTTTTTGTATCGGAAACTTAGCTACTACACTGATATTTTCTATGCAAAAGCATTTGCCGGGTACCACAATAACACGTAATTCTTGTATCTGCACGAAAATGCATAATTGGAGAAGTTAACCTATTCAATTGAATAATAGTGCATAAAAATAAAAGAGTAATAGTGCCAAAACAATTAAAAATGATATAAAAGGCAAAAACTGGAACTGAAAATGAGAATTACCGTCTCCTGTAATGAGGCGTCATCGTGCAATTACCTTAACAAAAAACCTTCCCGGGTTAAGAATGGCGGCGAAGTAAGGCGACAAAAAATCCCCGGCCATTTCCACTAACCCGAAATCGGGGGAAAGGCGAAGCATGCGGTGTAGTGTGTATCCTCAGCGCTTTTGGCGTTTTTGCCACGGAGGTGAAACCATCGGGGGTAGAGGGATACAGCTTTGCTTGAAGCGCAGCGCGTTCTTGCGCGAGGCGTTGGAAAACAAGTGCCCTGGTGTGTTTTCCTAGTAAGCGTTACGTTTTAGCGCAAGGCGTAAACGAGTGTATCGGTGTTTTAGTGCCGTGACTACATCGACGACGACATGAGACGGCCACAGCCCGAGCCACTAATGGGCTTCGCCCCTAAACGAGACGTGTTCATTCACTGCCACCAAGGAAATGAAACGTTGGTGCAAGAAGCAGCGGAAGAATGCTTATGTGTTAGTAAATAATTCTGAGATATATTTCCTGCTTGCCACCGAACTGACCTGCGAAAAATAATTGCACCGTAGCACGATTCTGCATGTGAAAAACAAGATACACCGGCTATGCGCCACATCGAGCTCCAGGCACGAAAATCGCGTAGTCGCGCGCTTCTCCGCACAGCTAGTGCCTCCAAAGGAGGCACTGGCAAGTTTTTACCAAGGACGTGAATGCCGCATTAAACGAATGATCCCACGATCTCAACTGTGCCCAGCAGTACCAAGTTTTTGGAAAGCTGCTTGGCGATACCACTAACACTAACCACGCACGGTCGTTTCGAAGCAGGTCATGCTAGAGATAGCCTGTTCCGCACCTCCGTAGGCGCGGCGCATGCCGACTCCCTAGGTCGGACGGGCACTGGGGTACAATATGGCGGCCCGTCAAGTTTGGCGGCCGCCACAGCCACCGTTAGGAAACCTTGTACTCTGCTGTCAGCACCCTAAACGACGAAGGCGCGGCGTATGTAGGCTCCATATCTCACACGGGAGCATTGTGAACAGGCTCCCGTGTGGGAGCCGAAACAGTCTTTTATTTTACGAAAATCTACTTTTTGGTCAGTGTTTTTATTCTTCGTTCTATCACTTCCAATACATGTCCAGTTTTGCCCACTCCACAAACACTTCATGAAACAGTCAGCCGAGACGAAGCCTTTGACGTGATGGCCACACGTCAACGACCTCCTATGACTCAGATGTTTTGTTCCATCAGCTGAGGGCCGCTCTGAGCATGTGGAAACCCTCTGGATCCAGGCCCACATCACTTCACCATATACAGGATACAACACGTACACGCAGACACTCTTTTTAACACTCATCCACCCTACACAATACAATATGGCTTTTGGGGCCCTTTCCGAAGTACTTAGAGGGAGGCCGTTGTAGGGGCTTTCATGAAGGAGGGGAGGACCCTTCTCTCCCCTAAGCTATCGACCCACATCGCTGACAAGCTCCTTGTGAAGCTTGTCGAGAAGATGATGAACAGAGTACTTGTACTTCTTGGAGTACCGATTGTCTTCTTGGAGCTGCCTAGGCAGGCTTCAGGGCGGCGCGATCCACCAACGATGAAGTGTCGCGTTGCAATGCTTCATAAAAGATGCCTTTATTCATACAGAGTTTCTGCATTACAATATTCTTTGATATGGCAAAGGCCTACTACATGTTCCCGCGATACCGGCATCTTGATGACCTGAAGTCATTGCAGAGTTTTAGCTGACCGTTTTTCACGGTCCGCTCCGCTCCGATAGCAAGCGGGAGCGCCATTTCGCATGCGTAGCGTGCTTGGCCGCGAACGGGCATAGGCTGCGGTTGCGCTGACCGTGACGCCGATAACGGTAGCGGACAGTCGAAAACGGTCAGCTAAAACTCTCTATTAGGTGTTTCGGAAGCATGCTGAACACCATTTCTAGCTATATATCAGAACAAACTTGCCGTGTAAGTATTCGTGGTGTATTTTTCAATAGTCCGGAAAAAGGCGTGCCTCAAGGCGGTGTTTTGAACTGCACACTCTATAGTCAAGATGAACTCGCTCCGGAAGGAATTGCCCCCAACCATTTCCTGTTGTCTGTATATCGTGACATTCATATGTTCCTTCCAACATTCTTGGTACAAGGACAACCACAAGCGCTTATATGTACGTGTTTTTTGTGCTCTTTTTTGAGCAATAACTTGTGCCCATCGAGGCAAACTTCAAGCTGTAGCAACTGCTTCTAGTTCTCGTGTTCCTGTATGGGCTGTATGTAGCATTTTTCCTATCACCCACCAAAAACCTACCACCAACAGCCGCCTCATTTTACAACTACTTCCCACACACATTCTTACAAAAAGAGATCAATAATGAAAGCAACTAAGGAGGAGATCACTGTTTCCTCAGTTAAGATCATATCAGCTATTGCGAGCCGCGACACACTGCCGGGTAGTCCGGCCTTTATATTTTCTCTTTCTGCAGCATCCATGTGTTATTTCTCTGGGCTTGTTATGAATTGCGCTGGGGACGTTGTCTCGATGAAAATTCTGGAACACCATATCGTTATAAAAGGAACCCTCGTGGGTCCCCATGTTTTGCATTCGGAAACGCAAGAATGCCTGTATTTATTCTGTGCCGTAATTATAAAAATTGACCCGAGTGTTACTCCCCCCACCTCCCCGAAGGGGATCGTGCGGAAATGCGAATGCATTGGGTGCACCGAATAGGGCGCTGCGGCAAGCAGTCACGGAGAGAGGCGCGCGCTCCACTGCATTTATATATATTTTTCCGAGCGCAGCGAGCGGAGAGAGGGTACGCGGAGAGGAGAGAGAGACCCGCGCAACACGCCCGCCCCGCGCGCGAGCTCTCTCTGCCGAGCTCCGCGATGCGAGCGCCCTCACACGCCCGAGCGCGCTCCTCCTCTCCACTCACTCTCCGCTACTCCGCCTCCACGATGCGAGCGCCCTGAGCGCGCTCCTCCTCTCCCCTTGCCCTCCGCTACTCCCGCCGAGCTACTACGTGCTCCGGTTGCTAGGCGCGCCACAGCTGTTGCTAGGCGCACGCCGGCCAACGCACGACCCCCGACTAAGAAATGCATGCGCATTTAAAATGTATTTTGAAAAACAATCAATGAGCCTATGAGTGAGAGGCGAGCGTGAATCTTAAACGTCATCATAATTGAGTGACCGCAGTGGGGTAAATATCGGCCTACAGAATACGTTGAGCCATTTATTAACAAACGCGCATTTCGCCCATAGGCTTAGCCTCTGTGAATAATTTCAGTAACAGAAGTACCAATTACGCTAGTAGCAAAAACAGGTCTTGCAAACAGGCCAAGCGAACACTGCGACTTACCGCGTGACAGCAGCGCATAGACGCACAAAATAAATGAAGGAACAATTTTATGGTTCATGAAACAAGTCCGGAAACTTGGATTTCCGCTTTGCCAAGAATGGCATCATTGGGACTTAGTTAGGCTCGTCATTATTATTCGGTTTCTAACAGGGACGGCCTGTATGCATACAGCATGATGATTCCGTTTTATATCTCTCCTCGTAATAACGTACCCGTGTTCTTTGTAGCAGCCCTTTGTTAGATTAGGATATTTATTTCGTCTGCTGCCCTTACCCTACCTTTATTGGCCTTTTGAGCAAAGCAGTCAATAATGACAACGCTTCTGACTCATTTTATAACCCAGAGAAAAAAAATCAAGGTAGTGTAGTTCGGACTCACCACAGGCACTTTTGTCCCCGTGCGGCGTGTGCCTGCTGCCCATGGTTCGGGGTTTGTAGCTGCTTGCGGCGAAAAGCCGGTAGCGGGCCCGGCGGGAGTCGCTACCAACGGAAGTTCCGGTGTGCTTTCCGACTTGGCCGCTACCACACGCTCAGCTTCGCTTCTGTCTTTACTCTTGGCTTAGATCTCTCGCCCTTACTCTGAAACGACTTTGCCCGCCATCGTGCAGAGACCTGCAAGCAACATTGCGCCCTTATTCGTTAATAACGCGTGTGCGTTTGTAAGCTGACAACGATGAAGTCACCGGCGGTGGACTGTGATAGTGCGACAAAAGCGGACTTTTGAGGAGGTGTCCAGGTAGGTACAAGAAAGGAAAACAATGATGCGAAGCATACTAAGTAAGATAGCGTGGCGCGCCAACTCGATTGGGTTATTTAGAAAATGGCAGCACGGTGCTTCGATTAGCGCGGCTCACCCTTCCGCCGCGCCCAGTGGACGTCGCAGGGGCCTTATGGACATCCGCCACACCCTTCCTAATCCTATATAAAAAACGTTTTCTCTCTCTCTCTACACCTACCTACCCACCCACCTACCCTCCCTACCCTCTACCTACACACTCACCTACCCACTACCGACCCACTACCTACCTACCACACCTACCTACCCACCTACCCCACAATACCTACCCACTTACCTTCCCACCCTACCTACCCACCTACCTACCCACCTGCCCACCACTACCTACACCCCCCCACCTACCCACACACCCACCTACCCACCACCCACCTACCCACCCACCGACCTACCCACCCGACCACCCACCACCCACCCCACCCACCATCCGTCCGTCCATCCCTGTCCGTCCGTCCGTTATCTATCTATCTGTCTATCTATCTATCTATCTATCTATCTATCTATCTATCTATATATCTATCTATCTATCTATCTATCTATCTATCTATCTATCTGATCTATCTCCATCTGATCTGTCCATCCATCCATCCATCCATCTCCATCTCCATCTGTCTATCTATCTATCTATCTATCTATCTATCTATCTATCTATCTATCTACTCTATCTATCTATCTATCTATCTATCTATCTATCTATCTATCTCGGCAAAAGCTCTTCGCAGTCGCCTGCTGAGTGAACGATGTTTTTGGACTTGAGAAAGTCATCCTGCTGGTTTTAGATGCAACGCATCTTTATAACTCGCCTTGTCCCGCGTCGTTGTCGCGGCGTAGTCCGCATACCCTCCCCCATTCTCCTCGCCGCGGCAGCTGCGCGCTCTGCCCCGCTCTCACCGCAGCGCCATCTGTGCGTCAGCGCGGTCAGCGCGCAGCTTGCGCTCGGCTGCGCTCGCTCCCGTCGCCGTGCCAGCTGTGCGTTAGCGCGCAGCTTGCGCTCGATTGCGCTCGTTTAAAAATTTACACCCTCTTCCCGCGAGGGGAACCATGGGGTAGATGCGACGCATCGGGGGTGAACATGCTGCGTAAATAGGATACACAACAACAGCAATCCACACGCTGACATCGCTAACATAACGGAAACTCAACGGCAACCCCCGATGCGTTGCATCTACCCCATGGTTCCCCTCGCGGGAAGATGGTGTAAATTTTCACCATAGAATAAGTACATGCCCAGACTGTTGAAAACGTAATGCACGGCTTTCTAACTTCTATATTATCCCGCAGCGTAGAGATTACAGCCTTGTGAGTGACGGAAAGCGTAGCTGAAGATTATGATTACCAGATGTGAAACATAGTTTGAGCAACGCCAGGGTACATTGCCGTGTGTTGAGTACAAATTTATTTTACTTGATATTGTCTGTAAGCCTAATGGAAACAGAATGTCACAGCGGGGAGGTCTAGAGGGGGCAAATGCGGCGAATGTCCAATTTAGCTTGCACGTGCAGATTCTAACGCTCACGATAGTGCTTACCCCTATCTAAAAATCACCACAGAGAAAAAGAATTACTGTTCAGTTTTAAGTTCATTTGGAATAGTCGCGACATGTTCCATAGGGCACACTTCAGCGGACCAGCACACTGTTTCAGTGGCATTTTGCTGCTTTATCACAAGCCCCAGCGCATATAAGTTCGGCGCCTCTCAATCGGGCACTCACTTGGCAGCCTCGTGTGTTGCGTCGGATGAAGCCTTGCGGTTTTTCTTGCTTTGCTTCTTGCGATGCTTCTCTCCGCCCGGGGACGAAGGCAGGGCTGACGTAAAACCGCCGCTCGCTACATCGGCGGTGATCTTGTCAGAATCCGCCATTGCCTGCAAAATCTCTTTTTTCTCCTTCTCCATCTTCTACTTCCTCTTCTCATTTCTCTTCGTATGCACCTGCGGGCGAGAAAGGTTAACGTGAACTGCTTTTCAATTCTCAACAAAACAGTTTACTGCTCGCAAGGTGTCCTATCACAGGTTAAGAAGGATAAACGTCTTTATTGTTAGCAAACTTTGCACGGTCCCTTCAGCAGGTGAGGTCTATTTAATCAGCCGCAGTTGCAAGTCGCCGCGGACATCACGGTCTAAGTGAACGTCGTAGCGGGCACGTTAACCGACGTAAGCCGCATTTTTGTAAACAAGGACAACAAAATTTTAAAAAGATATAAGGAAATATAAATTACAAGAGAAAAATGTGTCAACTGCAACTATTGCATGCGCAAAGATAGCGCCCGCGGCATTTTTTCTTTTAAAGGAGCCATGAAGACAAATACACGTTCGTTTTATTCGAAAGATTTCGTGTTCTATAGTGTCCCAGCGCTTGCGCGGCTGGAAATGATGCCGTGTTCACTGAGAAAATAATCAATTTAGGTTAAAATATAGATTATCCGGCGAAATTGAGTGTTTTGGTGGCGTCGACAATGCATTCGTAACGGCGCGAGTACAAACTTCCACTGCGCCATTCGGCTATGCAGCCTTGCTTGCCGTCAAACCTCCCAGTGGCGCTAGCATACTCAGGACTCCGCCGTTGGTTTTTTTTTTTTACCGTATTTACACTGGATTGTTTTTGTTAGGGTAGAAGGTAATCGCTTCGTTAAACATGGGTATGCTTGCAAACGGGGTGACGTAGGGCAACGTCGCTAACACCAATCGGCCAGCGCCGTATCGGCACTGCAAAGCTTCGGACTGCTTGTGCAGCTAAAACAGTAAAGTGCGGCTAGTACCAAAGTTTCTTCATGCCCATCTTCGCGAAGTCAATAAACAGGGCTAACATTCGCTATGTCCGCAAACGAAGCCTTTTAATGGCAAATTACAACTCAGATGTAGCCCGCCCTAATAATGCGAAGCCACCTTTATATCCTAATTAAGAAAAAACCGCGGTAAACATTAGGCAGGCTTGAGTAGTCACAGCCAATAGGGGGTTACAAAACATCTAAAAAAACACGATGCAAAGGAGAAATCGTTGCCCACGTGCTGCGCAGGCAACACCTGTAGTATATAGCCTCCCTGAACTTGAACGCTGTAGGAGTACATAATTCAAGTTAATACCCATCTGCTGGGATGGCAGTAAGCGACTACTGAAAGAGGAACATAATCACCTTTTGTAGCAGTTCAGCCGGGTCTCGTACTGTGAGTACCGGTTTCGAAGAACACGCTCGGCTCCGATGGTGGCTGTGGCCACATGCAAAGATTAAACGTTCAGACTTCATGTTGCGTACAGGGGCCTAAAATCTGTCAGGTAGGGCATTTTCTACTTTTTGCGACAGCGTCATCAGCTTCAGAACGCGGTACGCGCGCCCGTCTTTGCCTTTATGCTCGTCATTAGCTCAGGATAGTTGAGGTGGGCTTTACATGTTGGAGCACCACCATACCTTCTAAGTCGCAGTAGAAAACTGCGTCACAGCAATGCTCATCATCGGCCTCCCGCGCTGCATCTTGGGGCGTTGGCGGGAAATTTGAAACCGTTCAGAGGTGGGCGTGGCGCTGCAGTTAGCCATCCTCATCTGTATTGAGTGGCGCCATCTATTAACGTGTAGGCAAAGCTTAACCTACTGGACTACATTTTCTGGATTGCACCTGCCTCTTCAATAACACTGGCCGCCTGCGCCATTTTTTAAGCTCTCCGTGAAGTTGAGTTTGCGGTTAACACTGTTTTAACTAATTCTATACGCCCCCTCCAAGTAAACACTGTTTTAGGACACTTTTTCATAACACCCACCTAATAGGGACATCAAGATTTTGACAAACCACGTATTTTGTATTATTACTCAAAACTAAATAGCCCTTTGGTACATCCAATTCGTTTTTGCTTGCAAAACGCTCCCCATAGGTTGTTCCAAAAACAAATTTCAGGATTTTGTCGCAGCACGCCTGTGAAAGACAGAACGAGATTTTTTTATCTTACAGTCTCTGGACATGAAATACAGTTCCATTTTACAGCGTTCCCATAGCTTTCGCCATCTTTTGGGAGTTTCGACAGCCACGCGCCTCCCCGTATCAGCCCATGTTATTTATCAGCCACTTCTTTCTTCTCCGCGCAACCACGCTAACAGCAATCTCCGCAGGCCGCGCTGGCGCCCCGAGCACTCAGTGGGTATGTGTCCTACCACGGTGTCGTCGTCGTCGGCGTCAACACGAGAGTCCGACCTCACAGAGAGACAGATCGAAGAGGAGGAGCGATATAACTGCTCCATGAGGAGTGCCCCTGTTTGCGAGATTAGATGGACCATACTCATTGTGATCAATCAGCATTGTAGCGGTACGCGGCGTCAAAAATGCTTTGACGTAGTTATACGTTCTGTGTCCAAGATTAATAGACGCCAGGCTAGTAAGAATAGCAACATGTGTTTCAGTGTCGAAGGTTTTTCCTAAGTCTAAGGCCAGCACGCGCTGTAGTGTCTACCTTGCTAGTCGGCTAGATGACCCCGTTCGATAACTGCAGCAAGATGTCGCGAGCAGAAAGTTTTGGTCAAAACTCTACCATTTCCCACGGTAGCGCATTGATTTCGTTTATATGTTGAGTAATGCCAGCTTATGTGATATGCTCGAGCACTTTGCCAAGACAGGATGTTAATTAAAGCGGGCTAAGGTTTTCTAAAGCGATGGGCTTGCCTGCCTTTGGGATAAAAGAGTTTTTTGCTGACTTCCATTCCTTAGGCAGTTCCCTCTAACACCAATAGTAATTGTAGTAAGATGTTGAAGCTGCGACGGGTGAATCATCCAGCTTGCGGAGCATCTTGTTAGTGATGGATTCCGGGCCTGGCGCTGAGCCAAGTGAAAGGTTTGGGTAGCATTCGTAGCTTCCGACTCGGTGATGCCTTCATCTAGAGATGTGTTTTCTGGGCCGCGATAGTGTGGGAGAGTTGTTTCCTTTGCCTTCCGGAATATAAATTTTTCGAAGCATATTAATGAGATTTGGCATGGGGCCGGGAGTTTTATGAATGAGCTTAGGCATGTTAATGAGATTTGGCCTGGGGCCGGGGCAGGGGGGAGTTTTATGAATGAGCTTAGGCATGTGCTGGAATTGACCTGTCTTGTTTTGTAGGGGATTAAGAAGTGTCGAAGAAGACCATGTTTTCTCATGCTAAGTGCTCGTTTCTGTATCACAGATACCATGCCGTTTGCTCTTGAGCTATTTGTTTTGTGCAATGCTGTATCGTGATTTCTAAGCCCGCAGTATTTTGGCGAAGGGTTCTGTTATGCGTGTTTCGCCTCCACCGATTTGGCATGCTGCTGTACGCTTGCTAGACGTGCTGGAGTCGTGAATCAATCTGGCAGGATGGTATTTCGGGGTCTACTCTGTTGCTGGCTGCATGGGTGTCTTGGATAATTTTTGTGGCCAAGCTTCTATGTTTACTGTTGTGGACACATCATCATTAGCACGCGGTGTTGTAATTTTCGGGAATTAATCAAAGTCTGTAATGTATGTGTGTCTGGGAGGTGTTAGTAGTGGCATCTCGGTCTGAATGATGTGATCACTGACTAATGTGTGCTGCCTGCATACCCTGTGTGCTTGTGTGATCTCGCCCGTGAGTTTGTGATCTCGTGTAGTGTCACACTACACTACTGCATATTCTAGTGGGCGTGTATGGGTGGGATTCAGTAGTGAAGTTGCACTTGTGAACCTGTTTCGACCGCAGTGCGCCCTTTTTTGTAGTGTACGGTTATCCCCAGGCAGTATGGGGGGTCATTGAATTCACCTACTACGATTATTAGATGGCTGTTTGCTTTCCTCTTACTGCTCCAAAAAGAGAACCAAATCTGTGATGATGAGCTCGTGGGCTGCTGTAGATATTTAAAAAAAAGAACTGGTCTTGCGGCGGGGAAACATCCTAACCAGATCGTGTGGGATTTCAAGTTCATTGAGCTGGATCAGCTCTGCCGCAAGATTCCGTTGCATGAGAATGCTGTAGTGTATCATGTAGAACCTTGAAGCTGTTTATAGCCGGGCAAATTAACTTCTGTCTCCACCTCTTGCGTTGCGAGTATGTCGGGAGCTCTCGTTTGTGATTGAATATGTAGCATTAGGGCATCTCGCTTGCGCTTGTATCCCTGCAGTTCTACTGCCACACACGTAGCGTATTATTGGCCTTTGTTTGGGTCATGCGTTGAAGCAGACATGGTTGTGGTGTTGCTTGAGCAGCTGCCAAGACGCCCAACGCTGCCACCAGCTGCGCGATGGTTTTGTGCCCCTCAGCTCCTGCCGACTCTATCGGAGACTGCATGGTGGTCTGGTTCGTCAGAAGTGTTTCATAAAGGTGAATGCAATAAACCTTTTTTTTTTTTCATTTACAGAGTACCCTGAAACACCGAGGCATTATAGCAGGGGAGTGGGTTGCAAAATACAAATGGCAATAAACTCAATAGCACACTCACTGTTTTGTCAATATATGATAACTAAAAGTGAACGCACAACTAAATAAGCCTCGTACAACGACAGCATAACGATTCACCAAGCAGACGAGTGAAGGTCACAGTACCAACAGAAATGACGTCGGCTGCGAATTCATTCCACAGCGATATAGTCAATGGGAAAAAAGAAAACATTTTATAATTGGCCCTGAACTTCATCTCCCTTGTTTTTTTGCTATGATACCGTTCTTGTGATACATATTGGGGTGGTTGTATACATTTATCCCCGCTAATTTCTGTTAAGTTATATCTGCAATATAGAAGTTTTCATCTATGCTTTTTTACGTCGTTCCCTAAGGGGTTCCAAGCCTATCGATGCTTTCATTCTGTGACGCTTGTACCCCAAGTATTTTTGAGTATAAACCTGGCTCCGCGATTCTGTATTGCTTCAAGTTATTCAATAATAATCTTGGTGAGGTTCCCATGCCACACTCGCATATTATAGGATGGATCTAGCTTGTAAAAAATACGAAGTTTCTTAACAGATGAATGAACATTGCGTAGCTTCCGATCCAGTAAGTTTACTCTCACTGCTTTCTTAACGCTGTTATCAATGTGCTGATTGAAAGGGAGTTCCGCACTGAGTGTGACAACAGGATATTTAACTTCAGATACCTTTTTAGGGCTCCAGATCCAATATGGTAGCAAGAATCCACTTTTTTTTATTTTCTGAAAGAAATAGAGTAGCATCTGGTTGTGTTCAACAGCAGTTCCACGTGTGGCACCACGAGTTTATGTTGTTCGAATCCTCTTGCAGTTACTCACTGTGTGGCAGATGACGGAATCATCTGCGGTAATCGTTATTCAGGATGGAGTCGTACTTACGATGTCTATAATATAAACCGAAAATAATAATGGCCCCAAACCGATCCTTCCCGAACTCCACATGTCGCATCTTCAGTTCCCAATTTTTGCCCCCCAAATCAACACATTGTTTTGTGATTGAAAAGTACTCTTTAATCCAAATTAAAACGCTGTTATCAATGGTTGAGGCTCGAAATTTGTAAATGGGTAGGTTGTGTGAAACACGGCCAAATGCCTCGCGAAAATAAATGAACAAGGCGTTGGTCTGAAGCCTATCCTCAGCACAGGCAGAAAGATCGTGTAATGGTTCGATTAGTTAGGGTCCGCAGTACAGCCCCTGGTAACATCTATGTCGATTACTATAAAAACGTTTTTTTAAATGTGAATGCACTTCTTAAGTGAGCCTGAATCGTCCGCCGCCGTAGTCCGCATAGCAACAGCTGCGGGTGCGCGCGCTCCTCGTCTCCCTAGCAACGGGGGGATTGGCGCGCGCTGCCTGGCCGCTGACATGGCACATACCCACGTGGGGGATTGGCCAGGAATCGGGTGTGAGAAGGGCTAATGCACCCGCTTAAAGGAGTACTGACACGAAATTTCAAAGCTGAGACTGCCTGGCCGCTGACATGGCAAATACCCGCGTGGAGGATTGGCCAGGAATCGTGCGTGAGAAGGGCTAATGCGCCCGCCTAAAGGAGTACTGACACGAAATTTCAAAGCTGAGATCCGCTCTAGCAATCAAGTACAACGACAACACAAATAGGTGTCTGTGTATAAATGCATCTTTCTTTCTTTGTAGTTGTGGTGTGTGTGTGTGTGATCTCTCTTTCGCGAACATTACCGAACCGCGCAAATTCAACTCGTGCATTCGCACTTTCACATTCTTCCCCTCGTGGAAATGCGGGGAATTTTTTTCAGGTGCTTCGTGATGGTGCTGCAAAGAATATGCTCAGACATTTTCCAACATATACACCAAAGTGCAGTCTGCCTGTAAATCTGAACTTTCGAATTTTGTACAATTTTTAATTGGCACAACATACGTCTTTCTCCAGTCCTGTGGGAGTCGTCCGGATTCAAGAGCCTTACCGAATATGGTATTATTACGGGACGGGTACACACCCTCTGAAAGGAATATGCATACCGAGGGATTGGCCCCAGCACATAGCCGCTAGTTTGGTGAACGTCAGTGGCAAGGAAGAAGAGGACGAACGATCTCGCCCTCCGGCGGCACCCACTTGAGAATATTTTACGGCCGAATCCCGTCACTTTCCTTCTTAATAAATCGAATCAAAAAATTTATAATCGTTTATTTAAACGCCTTGTGTTTACAGCAGTATTGAAGTTTTTTGTTTTAAAATTGTTAGTATCACTGCACCCTATTTTCGCATAGTTTAAAACTAATTCCTAAGCTTCTTCAACACTGAAACCACAATCAGACTTGGCCAACCCCCAGAGTGAGTACGTGCTATTCTTGTTATGGCTCCAACCGACCAACACTTAAGACTGTGTGCTGCTGTGTTCCCCACCACTTTAACTGCAATATACTAGTTTCCCGTAAAATTTTTTGGTGGAGGAGCTGGGTAACGTTCCATCTCCACGGATCTCCGAAGTGGGCGTCACATCGGCTCAACCAGGATGACTGACAACACATCGGTTACCGGGGAACCGCCACCGCCCCGTTCTTAGTGGTGGTGCAGCCCTATGAGCCTGGAAAACTCTCCGGTACCGAAGACACCGATGTTGAAGACGATCAAACTGTTCCAAAAAATAAGTGCCCTGAACCACTTGGTCAAAAGTTTCTTTTTGCTTGAAGGGAGCAGCCCTCACATGGTAGCATGGTAGGAAATGAACGAAGCAGACCTTTCCAGTTGGAACACCGTCAAGGCAGGGTTCTGTGAAGTATTTGGAAATAGGTTTGGCTGCCAGTTTGTGGCGCAAAACTGCAGGTGACTCGCGCTCAAACATCGACCGAGCCGTACATAGCATATATACAGGATTTTCTGTCTCTTTTCACTGCGAAGACGACAAAATGAATAAAGAAGAAAAAGTCGGCCACGTACTGAAAGGGATCGCTGATGATGCCTTCATTCTGCTGGTTTGCAAGGAGTTCAACGTGCTCGATGCTATCATCAAGGAATGCCGGCGCTTTGAACAAGCCAAAAGCCGTCGCATCACGACCCAGTTCACACGGCTTCCGAATACCGTGGCAACTTCCACCTGCAAAGCAGCATTTTTGCCATCGCCTACACCACCGGCAACGTGCAGCATGGATACTGGGCCTTCGGTAAATCGGTGACCAGGACTGTACGCTACAAACTTGAAGCAATGGCTCCCGCATCCGTTCCACCACGCATAACGAACTGCAACATTTCAACCATTTCCCTTATACAAGTGGTTGTTCTGGACACATTTGCAAACATGGGATTCCAACCAGCCACCAACCACTGCGACAAGCACCTCCCTGAGCCGCTTCCCCCAGCGACTGTTTCTTCCTGGTATCGCAATCCAGCTGAGTGGAGCACACCAGACGACCGGCCCATCTGCTTCAAGTGCAGGCGTGTGGGACATGTTGCTTGCTACTGTCATCGCCGCTGGTTCCAGTTTCCTCGTCCCAACTTCTCCCCTGACCGCTTCAACAGTACGCCGCGCCGCTTTACATCTTGAAACCAGCAGCAACCAGATGAGTCCGCCGCCACTTCGACGTCCCGATTCGAGCACTCGCCTCACCGTACCGACGTCAGTATCGCTCGCCGCAGTCTTGGAGACCGTCATCTCTGACCACATCCAACTGCTACTCACCAGAAAACTAATGCATGCAACTCCCGGAGGTGAAGCTGAATTCTCGACTCGGCCCCTAAATCCTATTCTGACCCTGCCTACCGGAGACAATTTACTAGAAATTGAAGTTGACAGTATTCCTGGTCATGCAATCCTTGACAATGGGGCGACAATATAGGTGATAAGTCAAAATCTACGCTGTCGCCTTCATAAGGTCCTGACGCCTGCCCTATCTCATGTACGACTAACTGTGGTGGAACGCCCATAATAGCTGGAATGTGTTAAGATGGTTGGCCGTACTGTACCTGTTTTGTTTGCCGTAATAGAAAACTACGCACATGACGTGATCTCAGGCCTTGACTTCTTAGCACACCATTCAGCGCTCATCGACCGCTCCACAGGTTTCCTGAGTCCGGAGCTACCAGTGCGCCGATGGCAGGTCACACTCACCCGCCCCGCCTGAGTTCAACAACCCACATCCGTCTCCTGCCTCAGGCCACCACGTATACTTCGTTGGCGGCCCCTGGCCCTCTTGGTGATGGCGAGTATGTTGTTACTCCAATGACTGACGTTGTGCTAAACATAAATGTAACGCTGCCTCACAGCCGCCTCCATCACTGACAGCACACTGTCTCTACCTATACTAAACTTTGGGTTTCATGCACAAGTATTACCCAAAGCAACCTCGCTTGCGTCGGCGTGCACCTTACACGAATACAAAATCTCATATTTGGCCACCACTACCCCTAATATGATTTTATTCATAGAGCCTGCCTCTGCGTCCACTGGCAAGGTTGTGACGATGCTGAGCCCGGACTGTTCACAAGAGCAAGGCCGTGATCTTCGCCACCTGCTGCTCTCTTACTCCGGCATTTTTTACTTCTCCCATCGTCCTTTAGGATGAATGACGGCTCTAAAGCACCGTATCGACACTGGTGACTCTAGTCCCATTCACCGACGACCGTACCACTTTTCGCATGCTGAGCACGCCGTCATCAAAAGCGAAGTGGATGACATGTTGAAAAAGGACATCATTGAACCATCCAGAAGTCCATGGGCATCACCAGTGGTGTTAGGGAAGAAAAAAGACGGCACTTCGTGCTTTTGCGTCGACTGCCGCCACCTCAGCAAAATCACGAAGAAGGATATATATCCCCTGCTCCGCATCGATGATGTCCTTAACTGTCTACATGGCGCCCAATACTTCTCTTCCATTGACCTGGGTTATGGTTGTTGGCAGATTTCTGTATATGACCTGGACAAAGAAAAAGCCGCTTTTGTCACCCCTGATGTCCTGTACCATTTTAAGGTAATGCATTTTGGTTTATGCAATGCTCCTGCAACATTAGAGCTCATGATGGACTCTCGTCTTCGAGGATTCAATGGTACACGCGATTATGCTACCTCGACGGCGTTATAGTCTTTTAACTCTCATTTTCTTCTCATGTTACACACCTGTCTGATATCCTCGGCTTTTCCTCCAAGCAGGTCTTCAATTGAACTCTGCCAAATGTCCGTTCGGCCAGCGCCGCATAAACATTCTCGGGCATCTTGTTGACGCGGAAGGTGTTCAGCCCGACCCTGATAAAGGCAAAGCCGTGAAGTAGTTTTCTGTGCCACGCTTTGCGGCCGAAGTTCGGAGCTTTTTTGGCCTATGTTCCTACTTCCTTAGCTTCATAAAAGGTTTTTTAACATCGCTAAACCATTCACTGATCTACTGATAAAGGACGCCACTTTTTGCGGGCCCGTAAACAAGGTGAGGCCTTTGATACATTATTCTCAGGGCTGACATCTGCCCCTGTGTTAGCCCAATTCAACGTCACCGCTCCCTCCGAAGTTCACACTGACGCCAGTGGGCATGGCATTGGAGCCATTCTCAGCCAAAAATAAGCCGGATACGATCGCGTGACTGCATACATGAGTCGCCTTCTCTCACCATCTGAACGCAATTACTCCATCAATGAGGGAGAATGCTTTGTACAGATTAGGCTGCGGCTAAGTTTCACCCCTACTTGTATTGCCGAAACTTCTCGATAATTACTGACCACCACGCTCTGTTCTGGTTATCTTCACTCAGAGACCCCACGGGACACCTGGGTCGCTGGGCTTTGCGACTTCAGGAGTTCTCCTATTCAGTCATCTTCAAGTGTGGCCGCCTGGACCAGGGTGCTGACTGGTTCTCGCAGTACCCGGTAGATCAACCTGAGCCAGCTCCTGCTGCTAAGCCCGCCATAATGTCTCTTTCGACCCTCACCAACATCGGCGACGAACAACGACGGGATCCTCGTCTTCGCTGCATTATGGAGAGCCTTATTGCTACACCGTCGACGCCTCCAGTTTGCATGTCTGAAATGAAAGACGGAATTCTGCATCGTCGGAACCTTCGTCCTCACGGCCCTCAATTGCTACTTGCCATTCCTAAGCACCTTCGTCTGGATGTTTTCTAACAGCTTGATGACCTCCCAACTGCTGGCCACCTCGGTGTTTCCCACACCTACGATCACATAAGACGCCGCTTCTTCTGGCCCGGCCTTTACCGATCTGTCCGGCAGTATGTGCGCTCCTGCGACCTCTGCCAACGATGGAAACCACCCAATACTCCACCAGCTGAGGGTCGTCAACGATTGGACATAGGAAGCGAACTATTCTATCGCGTTGGGTTAGACATGCTCGGTCCGTTTCCCCTTTCTACATCCGGCCAGAAATGGATAGTCGTCACCACCGACTAATCCGCGCGTTGTGCAATTACATCGGCCCTTCCTACAAGCTGTGCTACTGACGTTGCCTTTTTTCTGCTTTGTGACGTTATACTTTTTCGCGGAGCCCATCAACAACTGCTTACAGATCGCGGCCGCTCCTTCTTATCGCAAGTTCTTCCCGACATTCTTCACTCCTGCTCCACCCGTCACAAGATCACCACTGCCTACCATCCTGAAACTAATGACCTGACCGAAAGACTTCAGCGATGAATTACCGACATGCTGTCCATATACGTCTCCGCAGACCACCGCGACTGGGACGTGGCTTTTCCCTACGTTAGTTTGGCCTACAATTCGTTGCGTCATGACCCTGCTGGTTACTCTCCCTTCTATATACTCTTCGGCCGGAAACCAGCATTGCCACTGGACACCTTGCATTCTCCTG
>CM023457.1:114266473-114458499 GCA_013339765.2 Haemaphysalis longicornis
AACATTCGCTTTTGCCTGGTGTACTTACTAAGTGCTGGATGTTTTAAAGCGTATCAGAAACAATGGAAGACATTGAGAAAAATTGCGTGCTCTTCATAGATTAGATAAAAATTATTCAAGGTTTGAACATGACCGCTCTCTGGATTGCCTTTTTGGGGGTACGAATCTTCCAGAGTCAACTGAGAATGTGCAAACCATGCCCTCGTGTTTATGATTGGAGGTCTAAAAACAAGGTGGAAACAGGTCAACGCTTACCACTTCACTGGTCGTTCTACTGACTGAAGCCTTTTAAAGGAGCTGATATTTCATTTAATTGCGCTTTGTTTTGAGGTGTCCCTGAGAGTTCTTGTTGTAACAAGTGACATGGGCAATGCCAACAGGAAAGTGGCAGCTGCTTGGGGTTTCGAGCCACAGGCACTCGGAAACTGTCTGCTCCATCCATACCACCACCCTCACTTGGATGGTAGCAAACTGTACTTCATGGCTGATCCTGCTCACGTGTTGAAAAACATACGTGGGCAGCTTCTCCGCTCAGGAAGTTTTACCCTGGGGAAGGAGACGACAGGGGAGCATTGCATCCCAGGAAAAAACTGTCAGGCTTGAACACGTTGGGCTGTTCTCAAATATGATAAAACAATGACCTCAAAATCATAACAAGCTGCCGGACATTCATGTCAGCGATGGACAGAATTTCGCAAAAATGAAAGTAAACATCGCAGTGGAGTTGTTCCGTGAAGCACCTCCTGCCATTCGGTATCTAATCAAGCTCAAAATGTTGCACCCGGAAGCTAAAGCAACTGCCTGGTTTTTTTACCTTGTCACTAAGTGGTACACTTTGATGTCATCACGACTCCCCATCGTTGCTTTAAGCCATTTTGACCGTGCAAAGCACCAGGAAGCAGTTGCAACATTGCAGCTGGCATGTGCTACGTTCACTCGGATGAACGTGGGAGCAACTGCACACTGGAAGCCATCGCAGGCCGGTCTTTTCGTGTCGACGACTGTTGTGCTGCGCCTGTCAGAGGAGCTCCTGCCGAGGCGCGAATACTTGTACGGATACAAGATTGCCTAGAAAATATTTTTTCAGTTGTGAGATTGAAGAAGCCAGTTCCAAGTGGTATGATGTTAAATGCGCACTGAAGGCCATTTGTGTCAGCCAGTTTGAGACACTCCTAAGACTTCGAGCATCAACATTGATGACAGCAGTCATCTGGCTTACTTGGTTGACCCAAGCTTAAAAAAAACTAGAGGAAGACCCCATTCAGCAGGCTGAGGAGTTATAGAATTTGTTTGTGATTGGACTGACGGAAGCAGAGTGCGACATCGTAGCTTACATCCGGTGGTTTCCTTCTGAGGTCTTTTTAAAATCTATAGACAACTGGAAAAGCTGTAAAGCAGTACTGACTGACAGTGCTTCTGGGAATACAGCAGCCTCATCCAGTTGAAGGAGTACGTGAAAAATGCTGGAAATCTCATCCAGCCAAGCACGTCTGTAATGACAATTTTGATGGATTGTGAATAAAAATTCAAAACTTTTGCGGAAATGAATGAAGTCATGAAGCTGAAAAAGCCATTTTCAAGCATTCTAAGTGCCCTGCAGAAGTCTGAAAATGCCCTTGGGATGTTGCAGTTTGCACAAGACTACTGTAGAGAAGCTGCTTCTCGAAAAGTGTGTCAGAACAAACTCAAGATTACCTCAGGCAGCAGCATGCACACAGGGTAAATGGGGCAGCGAGCAAAACCTGTGCTGCGGCAAACTTGGAGTAGTTCTGCAGCCAGCTAGAACAGTAGCGCATACGCAGCTGCGATCAATTTTTTATGTGAGGACACATCGAGTTTTTTTTTACGACTTGAGTGGTACATTCAATCGTAATTCAGGACTGTGCCTTTGTTAAGGACTCTATGCAACTTCATTGCCGCACAGTGTAATAAAGAAAATTGATCGCTTGTATAATTTACATTATAGTGTGTTCAAAAACGGTGTGAAATATTTTCCGGCTAACTTTTTTTTGCTCCTCCTCAGTACCAGCCTGAAAAAGGCATTCAAATCAAGAACAGTGGTGTGCCTCCATTCACATTGTGGCTTTCTCTGGAGACGTTGTTCTCCATTGTGTCAGTTGCTCACGGCGTGTTTTTATTCTCGACTGATGGCATGTAATTTGCAGTGGGGTAATTAGCCCGGTGGGGCTTGGGGGATTTTCTTATCGGTTTATTTCCCCAATATTTTGGTTCATGTATGTGTCCCTGCTCAAAAAACTACTTATGCAGACGTCGTGCAAAATGCTTTCTCACTGTGATCAGTGTAGCAGCTGTATTCTTCTCTACTTGCTTCCTCCTTCATTAGTTATCTCTGCGTTGGCCTCATCATCAATGTCCACCTGTGTAGTCCATCTGGGCTTTATTCTTGCACTTGCCTGTGTGTTCAGTTTTTTTTCAACAGCTCCATTGAAAAAAAGTCACAAATTAGTGATATCACTTTTACATGCACTACTGTGCCACGTAAAGTGCTTCTTGAAATTCGATGCCTTTATTAGCTCGGACACGTTTACTTTGTGTGTTTGTTGTATTTCACATGTACCCCTGTTCGAGAAGGGGGCATCTGCATGTCATGCAAGCAGTGCAATGAAATAATTTTACGTGAAGTTTGCCTTCCTCCCATATGCGTGTAATAAAAGTACGCTTCAAGGCATGTTGACTAGAGGTCAGCATGCCTTGAAGGGTAGGTCAGCAATAGCAATAGAGGTAGTATCAGCAATAGAGGTGGTATTTTGTGTTGCCACCTCAACAATATATTTCTTCATGTGTGTAAACGTGTTAAATTACACATTAGGCACGTTAAGCTGCCCAGTTCGGGGAGAACGATTCAAGCATAGGCTGGGGAGGTTCTAGGAGCAACAGTGGTTTAGTCTGTGTGGGCCATTTTTCTTGTATCGGAAACTTTACTACTACACTGATATTTTCTATGCAAAAGCATTTGCCGGGTACCACAATAACATGTAATGCCTTGTATCTGCCAAAAATGCATAATTGGAGAAGTCAACCTATTCAATTGAATAATAGTGCATAAAAATAAAAGAGTAATAGTGCCAAAACAATTAAAATGATTAAAAGGCAAAAGCTGGAACTGAAAATAAAATTACCATCTCTTTAATGAGGCGTAATCGTGCAATTCCATAAACTAAGAACCTTCCCGGCTTAAGAATAGCGGCGAAGTAATGCGACCAAAAATCCCCGGCCATTTCCACTAACGTGAAACCTGGGGAAAGGCGAAGCATGCGGTGTACCGTGTATCCTCAGCGCTTTGGCGTTTTTGCCACGGAGGTTAAACCGTCGGGGGTAGAGGGATACAGCTTTGCTGCGCTGTTTTTGCCTAAGCGATAACACCCATCGGGGGTAGCAGGCGTAAGCTTCTTGAAGCGCAGTTGCGTTCTACGAGCGAGGCGTTGGAAAAAAAGTGTCCCGGTGTGTTTTCCTCCGCACGTTGTGTTTTCCCTAGTAAGCGTTACGTTTTAGCGCAAGGCGTAAACGAGTGTCTCGGTGTTTTAGTGCCGTGACTACATCAACGACGACATGAGACGGCCACAGCCCGAGCCACTAAGGGGCTTCGCCCCTAAAAGAGACGTGTTCCTGCAATGCCACCCAGAAAATGAAACGTTGGTGCAACAAGCGGCGGAAGAATGCTTATGCATTAGTACATAATTCTGAGATATATTTCCTGCTTGCCACCGAACTGACCTGCGAAAAATAATTGCACCGTAGCATGATTCTGCATGCGAAAAACAAGATACACCGGCTGTGCGCCACATAGAGCTCCAGGCACAAAAAATCGCGTAGTCGCACGCATCTGCGCACAGCTAGTGCCTCCAAAGGAGGCACTGCCAAGCCTTTACCAAGGACGTGAATGCCGCATTAAACGAATGATCCCACGGTCTCAACTGTGCCCAGCAGCACCAAGTTTTTGGAAAGCTGCTTGGCGATAACCGCTAACCACGCACGATCGTTTCGAAGCAGGTCGTGCTAGAGATAGCCTGTTCCGCACCTCCGTAGGCGCGGCACATGCCGGCTCTCTAGGTCGGGCGGGCACAAGGTGAACAATATGGCGGCCCGTCAAGTTTGGCGGCCGCCACAGCCACCGTTAGGAAACCTTGTACTCGGCTGTCGCCACCCTAAACGACGAAGGCACGGCAATTGTAGGCTCCCTAGTTCACATGGGAGCATTGTGAACAAGGCTCCCGTGTGGGAGCCGAAACGTCTTTTATTTTACGAAATATACTTTTTGGTCAGTGTTTTTATTCTTCGTTCTATCACTTCCAAAACATGTCCAGTTTTGACCACTCCACAAACTGCTTCATGAAACAGTCAGCCGATAAGAAGCCTTTACGTGATGGCCACACGTCAACGACCTCCTATGACTCAGAGGTTTTGTTCCATCAGCTGAGGGCTGCTCTGAGCATGTGGAAACCCTCTGATCCAGGCCCACATCACTTCACATATACAATGATACAACACGTACACGCAGACACTCTTTTAACACTCATCCACCTACACAATACAATATGGCTTTTGGGGCCCTTTCCGAAGTCTTAGAGGGAGGCCGTTGTAGGGGCTTTCATGAAGGAGGGGAGGACCCTTCTCTCCCCTAAGCTATCGGCCCACATCGCTGACATGCTCCCTGTGGAAGCTTGTCGAGAAGATGATGAACAGAGTACGTGTACTTCTTGGAGTACGATTGTCTTCTTGGGAGCTGCCAGGCAGGCTTCAGGGCGGCGCGATCCACCAACGATGAAGTGCCGCGTTGCAATGCTTCATAAAAGATGCCTTTATTCATACAGAGTTCTGCATTACAATATTCTTTGATATGGCAAAGGCCTACTACATGTTCCCGCGATACGGCATCTTGAATGACCTGAAGTCATTGGAGAGTTTTAGCTGACCGTTTTTCACGGTCTGCTCCGCTCCGATAGCAAGCGGGAGTGCCATTGCGCATGCGTGGCGTGCTTGGCCGCGAATGGCATAGGCTTCGGTTGCGCTGACCGTGACGCCGATACGGGAGCGGACCGCAGAAAACGGTCAGCTAAAACTCTCTATTAGGTGTTTTGGGAAGCATGCTGAACACCATTTCTAGCTATATATCAGAACAAACTTTCCGTGTAAGTATTCGTAGTGTATTTTTCAATAGTCAGGAAAATGGCGTGCCTCAAGGCGGTGTTTTGAACTGCACACTCTTTATAGTCAAGATGAACTCGCTCCGGAAGGAATTGCCACCAACCATTTTCTGTTGTCTGCATATCGGTGACATTCATATGTCTTTCAACATTCTTTGTACAAGGACCACCACAACAGCTTATAAGTACGAGTTTTTTGTGCTCTTTTTTGAGCAATAACTTGTGCCCAACGAGGCAAACGTCAAGCTGTAGCAACTGCTGCTAGTTCTCGTGTTCCTGTATGTGCAGTATGTATCATTATTCCTATCACCACCAAAAACCTACCACCAACAGCCGCCTCATTTTACAACTACTTCCCACACACATTCTTACAGAAAGGGCTCAATAATGAAAGGAACTAAGAAGGAGATCACTGTTTTGTAAGTTAAGACCATATCAGATATTGCCAGCCGCGACACACTGCCGGGTAGTCCGGCCTTTATATTTTCTCTTTCTGCAGCATCCATGTGTTATTTCTCTGGGCTTGTTATGATTGCGCTGGGGACGTTGTCTCTATGAAAATTCTGGAACACCATATCGTTATAAAAGGAACCCTCGTGGGTCCCAATGTTTTGCATTCGGAAACGCAAGAATGCCTGTATTATTCTGTGCCGTATTATAAAAATTTACCCGAGTGTTAAAATTTAGAAAAAGACTAGAAAAACCTCCCCCCAGAAGGGGATCGTCGGAAATGCGAATGCATTTGCACCGAATAGGGCGCTGCGGCAAGCAGTCCACGGAGATCCAGGCGCGCGCTCCATTTATGCATTTATATATTTTTCCGATACAGCGATAGAGGGTACGCGAGAGGAGAGAGAGACCCGCGCAAACACGCCCGCCCCGCGCGCGAGCTCTCTCTGCCGAGCTCCCGATGCGAGCGCCCTCACACGCCCGAGCTCTTCCTCTCCACTCACTCTCGCGCTATCCGCCCGAGACGATGCGAAGCGCGCTCTCCTCTCCCCTTGCCCTAGCTACTCCCCGCCCTACTAACGTCTCCGGTTGCTAGGCGCGCCACAGCTGTTGCTAGCGCACGCCGCCAACGCACGAGACTAAATTCGAATTTAAAAATGTATTTTGAAATTCAATCAATGAGCCTATGAGTGAGGGGCGAGCGTGGATCATAATCATAACGTCATCATAATTGAGTGACCGCAGCGGACTAAATTTAGGCCTACAGAATACGTTGAGCCATTTATTAACAAACGCGCATTTCGCCCATGGGCTTAGCCTCTGGGAATAATTTGAGTAACAGAAGTACCAATGACGCTAGTAGCAGAAACAGGTCTTGCAAACAGGCCAAGCGAACACTGCGACATACCGCGTGACAGCAGCGCATAGACGCACAAAATAAATGAGGGAACAATTTTATTGTTCAGGAAACAAGTCCGGAAACATGGATTTCCGCTTTGCCAAGCATGGCATCATGGGGACTTAGTTAGGGTCGTCATTATTTTTCGGTTTCTAACAGGGACGGCCTGTATGCATGCAGCGTGATGATTCCGTTTTATATCTCTCCTCCTAATAACGTACCCGTGTTCTTTGTAGCAGCCCTTTGTTAGATTAGGATATTAATTTTCGTCTGCTGACCTTACCCTACCTTTATTTGCCTTTGGAGCAAAGCAGCCAATAATGACAACGCTTCTGACCTCATTTTATAACCCAGAGGAAAAAAATCAAGGTAGTGTAGTTCGGACTCACCACAGGCACTTTTGTCCCCGTGCGGCGTGTGCCTGCTGCCCATGGTTCGGGGTTTGTAGCTGCTTGCGGCGAAAAGCCGGTAGCGGGCCCGGCGGGAGTCGCTACCAACGGAAGTTCCGGTGTGCTTTCCGACTTGGCCGCTACCACACGCTCAGCTTCGCTTCTGTCTTTACTCTTGGGCTTAGATCTCTCGCCCTTACTCAGAGACGACTTGCCGCCATCGTGCAGAGACCTGCAAGCAACATTGCGCCGTTATTCGTTAATAACGCGTGTGCGTTTGTACGCGACAACGATGAAGTCGCCCGGCGGTGACTGTGATAGTGCGACAAAAGCGGACTTTGAGGAGGTGTCCAGGTAGGTACAAGAAAGGAAAACAATGATGCGAACCATATTGAGTAAGATAGCGTGGCGCGCCAACTCGATTGGGTTATTTAGAAAATGGCAGCACGGTGCTTCGATGAGTGCGGCTCGCCCTTCCACCAGAATTTCGCGGGCAGTGGACGTCGCACGGGCCTTATGGACATCCGCCACACCCTTCCTAATCCCATAGAAAAATAGTTTTCTCTCTCTCAACACCCTACACCCACCTACCCACTTACCTACCCACTACCCACCTACCACCCCTACCCACCACCTACCCACCTACACTACGTACCCACCTACCTACCCACCTACCCACTACCCACCTGCCCACCACCTACCTACCCTAACCCACCCCACCTCCCTACCCACACACCCACCTACCAACTCACCCACCTACCCACACACCCACCTACCCAGCCACCGACCTACCCACCCAACATCCGTCCGTCCGTCCGTCCATTCGTCCATCCGTCCGTCCGTCTATCTATCTATCTATCTATCTATCTATCTATCTATCTATCTATCTATCTATCTATCTATCTATCTATCTATCTATCTATCTATCTATCTCGGCAAAAGCTCTTCGCAGTCACCTGCTGAGTGAACGATGTTTTTGAACCTGAGAAAGTGATTCTGCTGGTTTTAGATGCAACGCATCTTTATAACTCGCCTTGTCCCGCGTCGTTGTCGCGGCGTAGTCCGCATTCCTACCCCATTCTCCTCGCCGTGGCAGCTGCGCGCTCCGCCGCTCTCACCGCAGCGCCATCTGTGCGTCAGCGCGGTCAGCGCACAGCTTGCGTTCGGCTGCGCTCGCTCCCGTCGCCGTGCCAGCTGTGCGTTAACGCGAAGCTTGCGCTCGGGTAAACATTTGCACCCCTTCCCGCGAGGGGAACCATAGGGTAGATGCGGCGCATCGGCTGTGAACATGCTGCGTAAATAGGATACACAACAACAGCAATCCAAACGCTGACATCGCTAACATAACGGAAACGCAACGGCAACCCCCGATGCGTTGCATCTACCCCATGCTATCCCTCGCGGGAAGATGGTGTAAATTTACATGCCCAGACTGTTGAAAACGACATGCACGGCCGCATAACTTCTATATTATCCCGCAGCGTAGAGATTACAGCCTTGTCTGTGACGGAAAGCGTAGCTGAGAATTATGATTACCAGATGTGAAACATAGTTTGAGTAACGCCAGGGTACATTGCTGTGTGTTGCGTACTAATTTATTTTACTTGATATCGTCTGTAAGCCTAATGGAAACAGAATGTCACAGCGGGGAGGTCTAGGGGGGGCAAATGCGGCGAATGTCTAATTTAGCTTGCACGTGCAGATTCTAACGCTCACGATAGTGCTTACCCCTATCTAAAAATCACCACAGAGAAAAAGAATTACTGTCCAGTTTTAAGTTCATTTGGAAAAGTCGCGACATGTTGCGTAGGGCACACTTCAGCGGACCAGCACACTGTTTCAGTGGCATTTTGCTGCTTTATCACAAGCCCCAGCGCATATAAGTTCGGCGCCCCTCACACGGGCACTCACTTGGCAGCCTCGTGTGTTGCGTCGGATGAAGCCTTGCGGTGTTTCTTGCTTTGCTTCTTGCGATGCTTCTCTCCGCCCGGGGATGAAGGCAGGGCTGACGTAAAACCGCCGCTCGCTACATCGGCGGTGATCTTGTCAGAATCCGCCATTGCCTGCAAAATCAAATCTCTTTTTTCTCCTTCTCCCTCTTCTACTTCCTCTTTTCATTTCTCTTCGTATGCAGCTGCGGACGAGAAAGGTTAACGTGAACTGCTTTTCAATTCTCAAAAAACAGTTGACTGCTCGCAAGGTGTCCCATCACATGTTTATAAGGATAAACGTCTTTATTGTTAGCAAACTTTGCATGGTCCCTTCGGCAGGTGAAGTCTATTTAATCAGACACAATTGCAAGTCGCCACGGACATCACGGTCGAAGTGAACGTCGTAGCGGGCACGTTAACAGACGTAAGCTCCATTTTTGTAAACAAGGACAATAAAATTTTAAAAAGATATAAGGAAATTTAAATTACAAGACTAAAATGTATCAACTGCAACTATTGCATGCGCAAAGACAGCGCCCGCGTCATTTTTTTTAAAAGAGCCACGAAGACAAAATACAAGTTGTTTTTATTCGAAAGATTTCGTGTTTCATACCATCCCAACGCTTGCGCGGCTGGAAATGATGCCGTTTTCACTGAGAAAATCATCAATTTAGGTTAAAATATAGATTATACGGCGAAATCGAGTGTTTTGGTGGCGTCGACAATGAAGTCGTAACGGCGCGAGTACAAACTTCCACTGCGCCATTCGGCTATGCAGCCTTGCTTGCCGTCAAACCTCCCAGGTGGCGCTAGCATACTCAGGACTCCGCCGTTGGTTTGTTTTTGACCGTATTTACACTTGGTTTGTTTTTGTTAGGGTAGAAGGTAATCGCTTCGTTAAACATGGGGTATGCTTGGCAAACGGGGTCACGTAAGGCAACGTCGCTTACGCCAAACGGCCAGAGTCGTATACGGCAACTGCAAAGCGTCGGACTGCTGTGCAGCTAAAACAAGCAAAGTGCGGCTATTACCAACAGCAGTGCGCATTGGTACTTTTATGTTTACGTGTATTTTCGTAACTTTGGTTGTTTACAGCATCATTCTTACTGCTGTAAAATGGATATGCATTTCATTTAGGTGCAAATAGCTCGTTCGGCAAGCTTACGAGCCCTGCCTAATTTGCGTTTGCTTTTTCCGTCCTCAGCCAATCGCACAGCTGGGCTCATATGACATCATAGCTTCTGTTGCGGGAAATAAGCTAGTGGGTGGCATGGCCATTCCCTTTCCTGTAATTATATAGCTTATTTGAGCGAAGCGGGCGTTAAAAGTGGTGTCAGTACGATAGTAAGGAGGCAACTATTTGAATTACCAAACTTGTGCTTTGTCTTCGTGGCTCATTGAAAGAGCAATGTAATATGCCCTTTAATTCGATGCTGCCTTCGCAAAGTAGTGTTCATGCCCGTCTTCCCGAAGATGAGAACAGGGCTAACATTCGCTATGTCCGCAAACGAAGCCTTTTAATGGCAAATTACAATCCAGATGTAGCCCGCCCTAATAATGCGAAGCCACCTTTATATCCTAATTAAGAAAAAACCGCGGTAAACATTAGGCATGCTTGACGAGTCACAGCCAATAGGGGGTTACAAAAATTATTAAAAAACATGATGCAAAGGAAAAATTGTTCACCCACGTGCTGCGCAGGCAACACCTGTAGTATTAGCCTCCTGAACTTGAACGTGGTAGGAGTACATAATTCAAGTTAATACCCATCTGCTGGGATGGGCAGTAAGCGACTACTGAAAGAGGAACATAATCACCTTTTGTAGCAGTTCAGCCGGGTCTCGTACTGTGAGTACCGGTTTCGGAGAACACGCTCGGCTCCGATGGTGGCTGTGGTCACATACAAAGATTAAACGTTCAGACTTCATGTTGCGTACTAGGGGAAACACATAGATAGTACTCAACACGCCTTTAGTGGCCTACAATCTGTCAGGTAGGGCATTTTCTACTTTTTGCGACAGCGTCATCAGCTTCAGGACGCGGTACGCGCGCCCGTCTTTGCCTTTATGCTCGTCATTAGCTCAGGATAGTTGAGGTGGGCTTTACATGTTGGAGCACCACCATACCTTCTAAGTCGCAGTAGAAAACTGCGTCACAGCAATACTCATCATCGGCCTCCCGCGCTGCATCTTGGGGCGTTGGCGGGAAATTTGAAACCGTTCAGAGGTGGGCGTGGCGCTGCAGTTAGCCATCCTCATCTGTATTGAGTGGCGCCATCTATTAACGTGTAGGCAAAGCTTAACCTACTGGACCACCTTTTCTGGATTGCACCTGCCTCTTAAATCACACTGGTAGCCTGAGCCATTTTTCAAGATGTCAGTGAAGTTGAGTTTGCGGTGGACACTGTTTTAACTAATTCTATACGCCCCCTCCCCGTAAACACTGTTTTAGGACACTTTTTCATAACACCCACCTAATAGGGACAGCAAGAGCTTGACAAAACCACGTGTTTATGTTATTTGTCAAACACTAAATAGCCCTTTGGTACATCCAATTCGTTTTTGCTTGCAAACGCTCCCCATAGGGTTGTTCCAAAAACAAATTTCAGGATTTTGTCGCAGCATGCCTGTAAAGACACGAACGGGATTTTTTTTATCTTACAGGTCTCTGGACATGGAATACAGTTCCATTTTACAGCGTTCCCATAGCTTTCGCCAATCTTTTGGGAGTTTCCTCGTATCATCCCATGTTATTTATCAGCCACTTCTTTCTTCTCCGCGCAACCACGCTAACAGCAATCTCCGCAGGCCGCGCTGGCGCCCCGAGCACTCAGTGGGTATGTGTCCTACCACGGTGTCGTCATCGTCGGCGTCAACACGAGAGTCCGACCTCACAGAGAGACAGATCGAAGAGGAGGAGCGATATAACTGCTCCTTGAGGAGTGCCCCTGTTGCGAGATTAGATGACCATACTCATTGTGATCAATCGCATTGTAGCGGTACGCGGCGTCAAAAATGCTTTGGACGTAGTTATACGATCTGTGTCCAAGATAATAGACGCCAGGCTACTAAGAATAGCAACATGTGTTTCAGTGTCGAAGGTTTTTTCTAAGTCTAAGGCCAGCACGCGCTGTAGTGTCTACCTTGCTAGTCGGCTAGATGACCCCGTTCGATAACTGCAGCAAGATGTCGCGAGCAGAAAGTTTTGGTCAAAAACTCTACCATTTCACACGGTTAGCGCATTGATTTCGTTTATATGTTGAGTAATGCCAGCTTATGTGATATGCTCGAGCACTTTGCCAAGACAGGATGTTAATTAAAGCGGGCTAAGGTTTTCTAAAGCGATGGGCTTGCCTGCCTTTGGGATAAAAGAGTTTTTTGCTGACTTCCATTCCTTAGGCAGTTCCCTCTAACACCAATAGTAATTGTAGTAAGATGTTGAAGCTGCGACGGGTGAATCATCCAGCTTGCGGAGCATCTTGTTAGTGATGGATTCCGGGCCTGGCGCTGAGCCAAGTGTAAGGTTTGGGTAGCATTCGTAGCTTCCGACTCGGTGATGCCTTCATCTAGAGATGTGTTTTCTGGGCCGCGATAGTGTGGGAGAGTTGTTTCCTTTGCCTTCCGGAATATAAATTTTTCGAAGCATATTAATGAGATTTGGCATGGGGCCGGGAGTTTTATGAATGAGCTTAGGCATGTGCTGAAATTGGCCTGTCTTGTTTTGTAGGGGATTAAGAAGGTGTCGAAGAAGAGCCCATGAGAGAGAGAGAGAGAGAGAGAGAGGAGAGAGAGAGAGAGACCCTCATTATTAAAGAGGAAAGTGCAGAGAGGTTTGCCGACATCAGTTCGCCGGCATGCTACTCTGCGGGGAAAGGAGGAGGTGGGAAAAAGGTAGTTGGTGTAGTGAAGAAAAGGAGAGTAGTAGTAGTAAAAAAAAAAATATGATCCTTCTTCAGGTATTGAGTTCAAAGGCTCTTGAGATGGAGGAACGACTACAATTTCGTGGGCACACCAACGGTCCTGGAGGAATTCGAATAGCGCGGACAAAATTTTGCGCTGAGCGGAGGGAGAGGGCCATGGTCCAAGTACCAATCTTAATGTCAATGGTCCAGGGTGGAGGCAATCAATTTTATGTTGTAAACGGCACCTTGAGTCGGCATAGGCAGATCATTCCAGTAATATGTGCTCAACAGTTTTCAAGTGAACTACAATTGTCGCAATACGGGCTTGATGTCTGGCCGATCCGGTGTAGATATGAATTTGTTAGTGCTGCATTAAGACGAAGTCTATGCAGGAACGTCTCCAAGTGGCGGGGTAGGACGCTCTGGCAGCCGCATTCTGACATATGGTCTATGGAATATAAAACGCCGTAATGATGCTGCTGCAAGGACCATAAACGGTTCCTTCCGACAGAGCTAGTGCCTTCGTCATTGTGGCGGCATCATGCCTCGTGAAGAAAATCTTCTTTCTTTTTCTCATTGTAGGCCACTGCGGGCAGCCTCGTCCACTTTCTCATTTCCCATGATGCCGCTGTGGCCTGGGAGCCATTGGAAGGTAACGCGATGTCAAGCGACGTATGCCAGATGGTGCAAATACTTTACGTCGCGCTGGACATGTTCGTGGAAGGTGAAACAGCTAGCGCGTTGTAAGCTTTACGGTGCTGCTCTCGAATCAGAGGAAGCTGTCCAACATATCGGCGGCTGGCGTAGAATATATCGAAGTGCTTCTTTAATCCCGTAGAGCTCCGCCGACGCAGGCGAAGTCGGTCGCTCAAGCCGATATGAAAATGCTTTTTCACTTGATAGAATGAAAATTCCCGAGAGCTGCACTCAGGTGTTGCCGATCCATCGGTATAAATGTGAGTAGTTGCCGCGTAAAATCAGTTAATGTGTGCAAGCGTCATCTGCAGCAGGCCAATTTGAGGTATCATCATCATCATCATCATCACCAGCCTATCTACGCCCACTGCAGGGCAAAGGCCTCTCCCATTTTTCTCCAATTACCTCGGTACTGTGCCAACTGTGACCAATTTATCCCCGCAAACTTCCTAATCTCATCTGCCCATCTAACTTTCTGCCGCCCCCTGCAGCGCTTGCCTTCTCTAGGGATCCACTCTGTTACCCTTAATGACCAGCGGTTATCTTGCCTTCGCATTACATGCCCTGCCCACGTCCATTTCTTCTTCTTATTCTCTAGTAATATGTCCTTAACACGTGCTTGTTCCCTGACCCACTCCGCTCACTTCTTGTCCCTTATGTTACACCTATCATTTTCCGCTCCATTGCCCGCTGAGTCGTTCTCAATTAAGGTTGAACCCTCTTGGTGAGCCTCCAAGTTTCTGCCCCGTAGGTGAGTACCGGTAAGATGCAGCTGTCGTACACTTTCTTCTTCAGCGACAATGGTAGGCTGCTATTCATTATCTGAGAATGTCTGCCATATGCACCCCACCCCACTCTGAGTCTTCTAATTATCTCTGTTCTATGGTTGGGATCTGGGGTCACAACTTGGCCTAAGTAGATATATTCGCTTACCACTTCCACTGCCTCGCCACCTATCTCAAACAGCTGTGCTGTCCCGAGGTTATTGATCATTACGAGGTTATTGAGGTTATTGATCATTAATTTCAGGTATATGTTTTTTTAATCAATTCCGGGTATGAATGATTTTATCCGTAGTGGCGTCAGATTCCAGGGAGGGAAGTTCCGTGGCATGGTCGGCGGTGCTTGAGTTGGAATTAGGGCATTAATACTTTTATTGTTTGTCCAAAGCTAGAATTTGGATTTTGAACCGCAATACGGGACAGGAAATGGGTTCGTGCATGTAGCGTATGCCTCAAATGAACGCGGAGCGTTTCTTGAAGCCGTAGCACGTCCAAGGGGAGGCAACCTGCTTCAGCAGTTGTCCCAGAACATGACGAGCCTTTCGGAAGTCCGAGGCATTTTCTGAGGCAGTTATTTCTCGCCGCCTCCAGCTGTCTTTTGCTTGTAGGTGTCAGTTGCTGCAGGACAGGAAGGCTATAGCGCAACAACCCATTCATCATACGCCTTGAACAGCAAAACCATGGAGCGGCCATCGCTACCCCAGTGGCTGCCAGCAAGATACCCAATAATTTGTGATGCTGTTGATATTCGCTTCCGTAGCCTCTGCACTTCAGGGGCCCAGGAGAGGTTTCTGTCTAAGAGAATACCAAGATATCTTTGGGTCCGTCTGTAATGCAGAGGCCGACCACCCAGGATTAAGGGATATCTATCCATGCATTTGCGAGTGAATGCCATGGCGACGCTTTTTTCTGAGGAAAGATGGAGTCCTTTAGGCGCCAGGTACGCAGATATCTTTGCAAGCGCCTTCTGAAGTTTGTTTTGCGTTACCCTCCGGGATTTTGATGCACTCCAAATACAGATGTCGTCCGCATAGAGAGTGATCTTGACGCCACGGGGGAGAACACGCTTCAGGTGGATGAGCGTGAGATTAAAAAGTAAAGGGCTTAATACACCTCCTTGAGGTACTACTCTTTTTATTTCATGATATGATGTTGGGCCTTCTGTCGTGCACATGAAGTGTTTTCGTCCTTCAAGGTAATTTGAAATCATACGTATAATCTTCCGCCTAGTCCAAGTGCAATAAGGGATGATAGTGTGGCATCGTGATAAACGGAGTCGAATGCTGATTTAACGTCTAGAAACACTGCGACGGGTACATGTCCAGAATGTAGTTCTTCTTGAATAGACGATACAAGTGCAATGATGTTGTCAATAGCCGATCTGTTTTGCCGAAATTCATTCATTTGAGGTGGCTAAAGTTTTTTGGTTTCCATGTACCAAGTGACCCTCTTAAAAATCATTTTTTCCCATTACTTTTCCAACACAGCTGAGCAAGGCTATCGGTCGAAAGGAGTTGTAGCTTGTCGGTGGTTTTCCAGGTTTTAAGACAGCAGTGATTTTCGCCAGTTTCCAACCAGAGGGGACGATGCGATGTAGCCATGCTCTATTGTAATATTCTAAAGACGTAGACGGGAGTTCTGAGATAGATGAGAGATTGCGTCGTAGGTGATTTCGTCATAACCAGGAGAGGAGCGTTTTCTGACGTCGGAAACCGCTGCAGTGAGCTCCTCTATTGTAATCGGAAGGTCCAAGGCAGGTGAAGCAGCTGGCGGAGGAACGATATTGTTGAACTGTGAGCGCATGTGCATCGACGAGGTTGCCGACAGGAGCTTGCAATACTGTTCAGCTGCTTCCATCTGGGAAATGTTTTCGTGCAGAGATAGCGCCCTGAATGGGTGCAGCTGCGAGATATTGTTGCGCATGCACTTTACAACGCACCAGATGTGCGACGAAGGTTTCGAATGTCTAAATTTGCGCAGAAGTCTTGCCATCGCTGCCTTCGTAACTTTTCTAAATGGCTCCTCACATGTCTCTGTGCCTTGCGGGCTTGTTGCAGGTCTTCTAAAGTTCTGGTGCGTCGCGCCTTCCGCTCCGCGCGCCTCCGAATGGCTCTTAATCTCTCATATTCCTCATCTGTCTTGATGTTCAAACGCCTTCGCATCACACACGACGATTCCTTAAGGCAGCGAGCTATGGTTGGAATGAGGTCATCATCTGTAGTCGCAGCAGTAATCAGCTGATCTACACTGTATTCATGGGTGTCCCAGTTGGTGCACTTCATTTTAATATCCAGTCGGGGCGCATCTTTACCGAGGTAGGATAGTAAAATCGGGTAGTGGTCGCTGCCCCTAGTTTCCATGTCTGTGTGCCATGAAAACCTTTGAGCGCTGCGGCTTGAGACAAATGAAACGTCAATGCAGCTGCTGACTGTCGTGTTTTTCATATATGTGATGCTTCTGTAGTAAAGGGGCTCAATAGAGTGTCTCATCATAAGCTCGGATAGTTTCACTCCGCGGGAACTTCTATATGCGCTTCCCAGATCTCATGGTGCGCGTTAAAGTCTCCGCAAATAAGGTAAGGTGGGGCCGTGCTCCTTATTATACTTTGTAGCGTTGAGGCATCGAAACCGTTGTCTGGTTCTATGTATGCAGCGACGAATGTGAAATATTGAGTGCCGATCATGGTTTTGGCACATACGTATTCTTCAGTCTCATGAGTAGGAACGGCAACTCTGGCTACAGGCACGTCATTGCGGACGGCAACAAAAAGCCGACTTACGCCGTTAGAGCGTTGCGAGTGTAGTAGATGGCAATTTTTTAATCTAAAGTCATCTTCAACCCGAGATTCGCATATTACATAGAAAGGAAACCGATGTGTACGTACAAGTTGCCGAAAATCGGCGAGCTTTGATCGTAGTCCACGTGCATTCCATTGGAAAACTGTACAGGTCTTAAGATTTGCGTTGATAAACGGTTTCAGGGTGCAGGTGTCCGACGAAGTCATTTTCGTAGGTCTCCGGAGCCACGCCGCAAAGCCGAAGAAGAGGCAGCCACAAGATGTTCTAGGGACAAGAAAGGTTCTACTTCAGGAATACGTTCGTAGGAGGGGTTGGCACGCAGTAGAGCCTTTATGGCCGCAAATAGCATGGGGATCAAGATGCCACTAATGTCGGCCGGTGTGTCCCGACCTGCCTTCTGCTGATTCTCCGTGCGGGAACGTCGACTTGCTTGGTAACTTGCACCCTGCGAGAGCGCGTCACGTGTGACCTGAGTAGTCTTGGTGGTCCGCTGGTCCTGTGTGGCTTGCGCGTAAGACTTGCTGGCAGGAGCTTCACTTTGAAGCGGAGGGTCATTTGTAGGCACAGCCAATGCTGAAAGGACAACTTCTGGGTTCGATGGTGGGTTGGCGTCGTGCAGGAGCTTTCCCTTGTATTGCTCGACACTGCGGGCAAGTGTAGCTGCCTTTTTCTTCGGGCAAGCCCCGTACGACGCGGGATGTGGGCCATTGCAATTTGCACATCGGGGTTGGTTGCGCGAAGTGCAGTTCTTGTGTGTGTGCTCTCCAGAACAGATCTTGCAGCGAAGTTTTTCCCCTGCAGTTCTTGGCGATGTGCCTATGTCTCTGACATTTGAAGCACTGCACAGCAGATCCAACGTATTCTGTGACGGGGAAGCTATAAAATCCAAGGAACACTCGAGCTGGCAAGGAGAGCCTGGCTTGAACTCCAAGATGACGGAGCGTCGACGACTTTCAGCCACGGCTTGGTTTTCATCTCCTGAGTAGGTGACTTGCCGACGAGCAGATGTCACACCTTGATCGTGCAGGTAGTTCCTCAGTTCCTCATCCGTGTACTCGAGGGGTACGCCTTGAATTTTTCCATACGTCGCCATGTATGAGATCGGCACACGCGTCTCGACTGCCGTACCAGCAAGGGTGGATATACGAAGGAGTCGGTTTACGGCGCTGAGCGACGACACGGTCCATAATAAGGCTGCCATCTTTGTTCAGGGCGATGGGTCAAAACTTTTTCTTGCACCGTTGCCACGACCTCAGACGCCAATAAGTTGGGGTTCGCTCTCCACAAACTGTAACCGTCGGCTGGTTTGAAGATCACAGGAATTCCGGCGGCTCGCTTTTTCTTGTAAGTGACCATTGTGAATTCTCCTTTATTCATTTCCGTGTCAGTCGTGTCAGAAGACGCATTGTGACTGTCGGGTTCTCGGTCAAGAGAGAGAGAGAAACAACTTTATTGAACCGATTTTACGACATCTTCTCCAGGCAGTCGTCGATGGGAGTGGTTCCCTATTCTTGAGACCCATATGCCTCTCTGGCCTCTTGTCCCCTGGCAACCAGCTTGATTTGGTCTTCCGGAGAGGGGCTGATCAGCAAGGTCTCCCATCGCTCGGTGAGGGAGGGGGGTAGTGGGGGAATGGTTGAGGGGTGGAGGGGTGTTTTTGGTAAAATCACATTCTCCGATTATGTGGCGGAGCGTGCCGAGTTCTTTTTTACAAAAGGGGCAATTTCGGGTGTAGCGTTCAGGAAACATCTTATTTTGAAGGAGAGGGTGTGGAAAGGACCTAGCCTGTACCTGTCTGTATATTGATTGTTGGTCTCGGTTCAGTGACTTGGGTGGGTCAGGGAACCGCTTTCTTTGTTCTTTATAGTAGTGCGTTATGTCGCTATAGCTGGTGATGGCGCGTGGCTCTGACTCCCCTGTCCGGTATTCCATTTCTCGGGCGAGTTGGTGGGCTAGTTCAGTTGCCCTCCAACCCGGAATGTGCCGGCGTCCATATAAGCTCCACCTTTCCATTGGTGGGAGTGCGGCATTTCTTCAGTACCTTAAGTGCTTCGAGAGACACCCAACCTGCTCTGTAGCTGGCGTATGCCTTTTGGAAATCCGTGATTATTTTCTTTACTTGTGGTTGCGTTAGTGCAAGCGCAATTGCGGTTTCTTCGGCCACTTCTGGATGGGACGTCTTGATGGAGGCGCAGGTGACGAGTTCACTCCGTGTTGTTATCGCCAGGGTGGCCCTTGTGGTGCCCTTAGGTATTGTTGCGTCGGTGTATAGCGTTCTGTAATCTTCTTCTCGGTCTATGGCCTTTACGATGGTCTTTGTACGCGCTGCTCGGGGGCCATCATTGCGTCCTGGTTTCATGTTCTGGGGTAAAGGTTTACTCTATATTCTGTTGGCCCATTCTTCGGGTAGGCGGTCTTTCTCTTTACTCTCTGCTTCTTGCCATCCTACCTTGGCGAGGACTCGTCGACCTGTCGGTGTCTGACTGAGTCGGACTCTTTGGTTTGATAAGTGCGCTTCGATTATTTCTTCTACCGTGTTGTGTTTTGACATGCCAAGGAGTCTTTCCGTTGATGAGTGCATTGGTATTCCCAGCGCCGTTTTGGTGGCTCTTTGTATGATTGCGTTGAGCTGATCCTTGTCTTTCTTAAGTAGTTTGAGGTAAGGTGTCATGTACACTATGAGTGACGTGATGAACGCTTGTACCAGTGTTAAGGCATCTTCCTCTTTGAAGCCTCCTCTTTTCTTGGCTACCCGCTTGATCATATTGAATACTTGATCTGTGGATTGTTTGAGCTTATACAACGATGCCTGTGACTTTTCCGTTGTTTTGAAAGATGACTCGCAGGATGCGGGCTTCGTTAGTTGGGTCTATGTTGGCGCCGTCTAGGGTGAGACGTATGCTGTCTTTTTCGCCGTTCTTGCGTCTTGGTTTGATGATCAGAAGTTCTGATTTCTGCGGTGAGCAACTGAGGCCGCACGTTTTTGCGTATTCGTGCACGGTCTCTGCCGCCCTCTGTAGGGTTTCCTCAATCCACCCCTCCGATCCTGCTTGTGACGTCCAGATTGTGATGTCGTCTGCATAGAGGGCGTGATCTATTCCCTCTATTTTTGGAGCAGGCTCGGAAGTGGGAGAAGGCTAGGTTAAAGAGGAGCGGCGAGAGTACCGACCCTTGTGGTGTTCCTCTGTCTCCCGGGCTATGGGTGATGACTTTTCTTCGTCGCCTATTTTGGTGGTTGCGGTGCGATTGCTCAGAAAGTCTTGCATATATTTGAACGTTCTTTCTCCGCAACCCGTCTGTTTTAGGTTACGGAGGATGCTTTCGTGTGTGACGTTGTCGAACGCCCCTTTAGGTCGAGTGCCAAGATGGCTCGTGGTGCAGGATTTTTTGCCTTCTTGATTACCAGTTCATGTAACTGAAGCAGTACATCATGGGGTGCTCAGATGTCTTCGGAAGCCGTACATGGTCGGGGGCATTTGTTCGGTGTTATCTAGATGGCCTTTGGAGTCTCTTGTATATCATGCGCTCCACCACCTTCCCTACGCATGACGTAAGGGAGATGGGCCGCAAGTTGTCCAATTGTGGCGGTTTCCCTGGCTTGGGAATGAAGCGGACGTCTGCGTCCTTCCATTCTTGTGGCAGCTTTCCTTTCTTTCCATGCCTCATTAGCTAGCATCAATAGCTTTATTCGGTCTTTGTCGTTGAGGTTTCTGAGCAGTTTGTACGTGATGTTGTCTGCTCCCGGCGTGCTGCCTTGATTGCTTTCCTCGATGGCAGCAACTAACTCCTGGTCAATGAAGTCTGCGTCCATTTCTGCGTTGGCGGCTCCCTCATACCTGAGTGGGGCCGTGTTGCTTCTTTCTGTCTTGAGGTATTTATCCGTGAGGTCATGGATGAGTTGCGTTACGCTTCCGTCATATTTGTTATCGTTTTTTGCAAGATCTCTTGCGTTGGCGTTCTTGCTTTTGAGTGGGTCGATTAAATGTCTTAATAGTTTCCATGTCTTTTTCGTCGATAGAGTAGCCTGGAGGCTGTCACATAGCTTAAACCAGTTTTCCCGGCATAGTTGTACCGCATATTCGGCCGTTGTTTTGTTGAGTTCGTTTATACGTTTTCGGAGTTTGCGATTATGCCGTTGTCGCTTCCACCGTCTTGTGAGACTGTGCCTGGCCGCCCACATGTGGCTGAGTCGGCTATCTATGAAGGGTGTTTGAGCGGTTGTGGCTGCCGTTTGCGTGAACTTCTTGATTTTTTCCTCGCTGTCTTTTGGCCCATTCATCATACGTCTTGCAGTCTTGGCTTGCCTCGTTTTGTTCTTCCTCTTTCTCTTTTTCTGTTTCTTTTCTCAGTCGGTCCCAGTCCGTAATGTTGGCGTGGCCTAATCTTGCTCTGATTTCTGTCCCTCCCAGGGTGATGCAGATTATGTCGTGGTCCGATCCGAGGTTTTCTTCCGTATTGCACCAGGTGGCGTCTAGGTTTCCTCGTATTAGCGTAAGGTCCGGGGTGGTGTCTCTAGCTGTGCTGGTGCCTGTTCTGGTTGGTATCCCTGGTTCGTTGATGATTTCGAACTCGTGATTTTCTATTGCTTCGAGCAGTGGTTTCCTCTTTTGGACGCATATTTGTAGCCCCATGTTGTGTGGGGTGCGTTAAAGTCTCCGACCATTATAACCGGCCTTGTTTTAGCTTCTTTGATGCAGTCTATCATGGTGCCTTCGAAGTCTATGTTCTTGTTTGATGGTCGGCAGTAGGCGTTTAGGATGAAGATATTCCTTCTCTCTTTCACTCTTCTGCTGTGGATTTCTATGAGCGTATGTTCGCAGCCCGTTGGGCGGTCATGTGTTGTGTGGCCCGCCACGTTGCTACGTACCATGGTTGCTGTGCTTCTTTCTCCGGGGTCCGTGAATGTGACGTACTCCGAGAGTTTAGTTTTGCCATTCGTTTCTTGCAGTGCTATGATGTCTGGTTTCTGTTCCAGTTTGTCTATATATAGATGTAATTCCTTTACTTACTTTTTAGTCCCCTGCAGTTCCATTGTAGGATTGTTGCGGTCTCTTTCTGTTTTTCTTTATTCTTCATTTTTTGTTTCTTGGATAGTGTATTTGCGTGCCGAGCTTACTCCTCGTCGCTTGTTTCTTATCTCTTCTTTCGCTGTTCTCTTGCTAGTCATTGCCTTGTGTTGGAATTTCGCCTCTAGCGTCATAATTCTCACTGTTAATTGGCCGCATTTGGTTTCAACGTTTTCCATTCTTGTTGTTAAGTCGTTCACTTGGTTGGAGATCTTCGTGAGCATAGCTATGACCGTCTCGAGAGTCGGAGGAACGGTGGTTTCCGCTGTCCCTTCTTCCATTGCTACTGCTGTCGTCTCTTTGTTGGTATTTTGCGTCATTGCTTGCGTCATTGGCGGCGCGACTAGCATCTGTGGCGTGATTGCCGTTGGTGATGAGGTTTGCGTTGGCTCTGCCTGCGTGGAGCAGGTGGTGTCTCTCTTGGCTACTTTTCTCTTAGCTATGCTATCATCACTGCTTTTGTTCTTGGATTTACTGAGTGCTTCTATGCGTTCCATCATTGCCTTTATCTGACCATTCTGTCTTTCTATCATTGCTAGTTCTGAGCACTGACTGCAGTCTTTGTTCTTATGAGGGGGGGGAGCGGGAGTGAGGGGAGGGAAGTTGCTGTTGCTGAGAGCGATGGGAGACCCCACCGCCCAGCCCACCTGTTTCTCGGCGTCGTTGCTCCTCCGGGGCTTCGACTTGGACCTCGAGCGGGACTCCCTCTTGCGAGATCCGGTCGTCGATGGCGATCTGGTGGCGCTCTTGCTTCTGTCCCTTCTTGTTTTAGAGCGGTTCCGCCGTTCGCCCGTTCCTCCTGCTGCCGCCTGCTGTTGCGCGGGTCCTCTGGGTGGTGTTAGTGATGATTTTAGTTGTTGCATTAGTTGTTTGTCTTCGTCTTCACTTGGGTGCTGCCTTTCCCAGCTTCGTTTGCGTATGACGTAGGGGGTCTTAAATCTTGCCTTGCATTCTTTGCTCTGCGGTGAGGTGGTTCCCTCCGCAGAGGCTGCATTTCGGGTTTTCGCAGGCGTGATTGTCTTCGGGGTTCTTCATTCCGCACCCTCGGCATATTCGGTCTTCAGGATTGGGGCATACGTCCATCCTGTGGCCGAGGCGTCCGCACCGATAGCATAGTTCTATTGGCTTGCGGTACAGCGCGCTCTCTACCAACAGGTTGCCGTACCTGATGTAATTTGGAACTTTGTCTCCGTCAAAGGCTATAACCACCGTCGTTGTCTTGCCGATGCGATTGGCTTGTAGGGCGGTGGGGTTGTAGTCTTGGACGATGAATTCGTTGATCTCTTGATTTGTGTCTGTTAGCGGCACTCCTCTGATGACGCCCTTGACGGTCCCGTGGGAGGCCGTTTCATAGGCGCTAATTTCGTGTGCTGCTCCGTTGATGTTGAGGATTCTGACAGCCGAGTAGCGGTCCTGCGTTCTGTCCTGCTTGGGGGTACTGACAACGATGATATTTTGTTGCTTATTCGGGCAGATGACGTCATGAACAACTTCTTTGGCGCTAACTCCCGCAGCTGCCAGTATGGCGCTGCTGACTTCATATCTTGAAATTTCGCCGACGTTCAGGCCTCCTCTGGGACGCATGACTATCTTGGTGTCTTGTCTCGGAAGAAACGGCATTCTTGCCGATTTTCGTACCTTTCCCTTGACCATGCCTCGCTTTGGGTGACGTGGGCCGGCGACTGCCGCTGCCTGTCCAACGTTAGGCGACGATAGGCTCAACTTGCTCTCCTTTCGTTGGGTCCTTTTTTTCACCGGCAACTTGCCATCCGAACGTTCTAGACATTTCTTCCGGCATAATTTCCTCGCCTTCAACTTCCACTCGCATGGCGGACGCCATTTTCTTGAGTTAATTTGTCGGTATGGGCCCCCGTGAGGTCGATGGACCCGCCAGGGCTGCGCCGCGGAACTTCACTGAGCGTTAGGCTTAGCTCTCGGCGGCGTGGCGTTCACAGAAAAAGTTCGCTAAAATCGAACAAAAATCACTTTCCCGCCTGAAATTGGGTATCTACGTGGTCCTTGCAACTTTGCGGATGCCGTCGTGCCAAAATTTTGGCGATAAGGGATGATGGTCCGGGCCTTTTATCCAAAAAACTGTCGAGCCGATGCGAGACGCCTTGGCATTCCACCGCGCCTCGCACGTGCCTCCTCTCGGTCAACAGCGCGCTTTTTAGAGACTGGCGTATTTTCCCGGTTATCCTCAGAATTGAAGTCATGTGGAACTGCAGGAATGCCTTGATGCGGTCCACTTGGGGTAGGCAGAACCTGGTTAGTGGAGTACGGTCAACAGCGCGCTTTTTAGAGACTGGCGTATTTTCCCGGTTATCCTCAGAATTGAAGTCATGTGGAACTGCAGGAATACCTTGATGCGGTCCACTTGGGTAGGCAGAACCTGGTTAGTGGAGTACGGTCAACAGCGCGCTTTTAGAGACTGGCGTATTTTCCCGTTATCCCTCAGAATTGAAATCATGTGCTTTGGGGTAGGCAGAACCTGGTTAGTGGAGTCCATTACGGCACCATGCAGCGCAGGTGATGGCGGCACCCTGCTCAACTGCAGGGCCCGCTGGCAGCTGCGCTGAAGCCGTTTGACGCGGTGAGCCCGCCTTTTTGAAGTCACTGGATGGTCGCAAGGAGGCAGGGCGAAGGATTATAGGCACTGCGAATAACCACGGCTAAAAAAAACAAAAAACTGCAGAGCGGCGAAAGCAAGCAGCCGGTTCAGCCGATCTTCCAAGAGCCAATGTTTTCTTTCATGCTAAGTGGTCGTTTCAGTGTATAACAGATATCATGCCGTTGCTCTTGAGCTGGTTGTTTTGTGCAATGCTGTATTGTGATTTCTAAGCCCGAAATATTTTGGCGAAGGGTTCTGTTATGCGTGTTTCGCCTCCACCGTTTTGGCATGCTGCGGTACGCTTGCTAGACGTGCTGTAGTCATGAATCAATCCGGCAGGATGGTATTTTGGGGTCTATTCTGTTGCTGGCTGCATGGGTGTCTTCGATAAATTTTTGTGGCCAAGCTTCTATGTTTACTGTTGTGGACACATCATCTTTAGCACGCGGTGTTGTAATTTTGGGGAATTAATCAAAGTCTGTAATGTATGTGTGTCTGGGAGGTGTTAGTAGTGGCATCTCGGTCTGAATGATGAAGTGAACACTGACTAATGTGTGCTCCCTGCATACCCTGTGTGCTTGTGTGACCTCGCCCGTGAGTTTGTGATCTCGGGTAGTGTGACACTACACTACTGCATATTCTAGTGGCCGCGTATGGGTGGGTTTTAGTACTGAAGTTGCACTTTTTAATCTGTTTCCACAGCAGTGTGCCCTTTTTTTGTAGTGTACGGGTACCCCAGGCAGTATGGGGGGTTATTGAAGTCACCTACTATGATTATTGGATGGTTGTTTGCTTTCCTCTTACTGCTCCAAAAAGAGGACCAAATCTGTTATGATGAGCTCGTGGGATGCTCTAGATATTTAAAAAAAGAACTGGTCTAGCGGCACGGCACCATCCTAACCAGATCATGTGGCATCTCAAGTTCATTGAGCTAGATAAGCTCTGCCGCAAGATTCCGTTGCATGATAATGTTGTAGTGGAACATTTAGAACATTAACTTCTGTCTCCGCTACTTGCATGACGAGTATGTCGGGAGCTCTCGTTTGTGATTGAATATGTAGCATTAGGGCACCTCGCTTGCGCTTGTATCCCCCGCAGTTCTACTGCCACACACGTAGCGTGTTATTGGCTTTGATTTGGGTCATGCATTGAAGTAAACATGGGTTGTGGTGTTGCTTGAGCAGCTGCCGAGACGCCCTAGGCTGCCGCCAGCTCCGCGATGGATTTGTGCCACTCAGCTCGTACCGACTCTAACGTGTACTGCATGGTGTTCTGGTTCGTCAGAAGTGTCTCATAAAGGTGAATGTAATAAACGTTTTTTTTTTTCATATACAGAGTACCCTGAAACACCGAGGCATTACAGCAGGGGAGTGGGTTGCAAAATACAAATGGCAATAAACTCAAAAGCACAGTCACTGTTTTTTCAATACATGATAACTAAAAGGAAACGCACAACTAAATAACACTCATACAACGACAGCATCACGATTCACCAAGCAGACGAGTGAAGGTCACAGTACCAACAGAAATGACGTCGGCTGCCGATTCATTCCACAGCGATATAGTCAATGGGAAAAAAGAAAACTATTTATAATTGGCCTTGTACTTCATCTCTCCTATTTTGTTTGTATGATACCGTCCTTGTGATACGTAGTGGGGTGGTTGTATACATTTATCCCCGCTAATTCCCGTTAAGTTATGGCTGCAATATAGAAGTTTTCATCTATGCTTTTTTACGTCCTTCCCCAAGAGGTTCCAAGCCTATCGATGCTTTCATTTATGTGATGCTTGCCCCCCAAGTTTAATTATTGAGTATAAACCTGTCTCCGCGATTCTGTATTGCTTCAAGTTATTCAATTAAATAATCTTGGTGAGGGTCCCATGCTACACTCGCATATTGTAGGATGGATCAAGCTAGTAAAAATACGAGGCTTCTTAACAGATGAATGAACATTGCGTAGCTTCCGAGTTTACTCTGACTGCTTTCTTAACGCTGGTATTAATGTGCTGATTGAAAGAGAGCTTCGCACTGAGTGTGACGACAAGACATTTAACTTCAGATACCTTTTTAGGGCTCCATATCCAATATGGTTTACAAGAATCCACTTTTTTTTAATTTGCTGAAAGAAACAGAGTAGCACTTGGTTGTGTTGAACACCAGTTCCACGTGTGACACCACGAGTTAGTGTTGTTCAAATCCTCTTGCAGTTACTCATTGTGTGGCAGATGACGGAATCGTCTGCGATAATCGTGATTGAGGATGACGTCGTACTTACGATGTCTTAATATAAACCAAAAATAATAATGGCCCCAAACCGATCCTTCCGGACCTCAAGATGTAACATCTTCAGTTCCCAATTTTTGCCCCCCACATCAGCACATTGTTTTGTGATAGAAAAGGACTCTTTAATCCAAATTAAAACGCTGTTATCAATGGTTGAGGCTCGAAATTTGTAAATGGGTAGGTTGTGTGAAACACGGCCAAATGCCTTACGACAATAAATGAAGATAGCGTCGGTCTGAAGCCTATCCTCAGCACAGGCAGCAAGATCATGTAATGGATCGATTAATTAGGCTCCGCAGTACAGCCCCTGGTAACATCTTTGTCGATTACTATAAAAACGTTTTATTCAGGTGCTTTGTGATGTTTCTGCAAAGAATATGCTCAAACATTTTCCAACAAATACATCAAAGTGCACTCTGCCTGTAAATCTGAACTTTCGAATTTAGTCAATTTTTTAATTGGCACAACATACGTCTTTCTCCAGTCCTGTGGGAGTCGTCCGGATTCAAGAGACTTACGGAATATGATATTGTTCCGGGATGGGTACACACCCTCTGAAAGGAATATACACACCGAGGGATTGGCCCCAGCACATAGTAGCTTGTTTGGTAGACGTCAGTGGCGAGGAAGAAGAGGACGAGCGATCTCGCTCTCTGGCGGCACCCACTTGACAATCTTTTATTGCCGAATCCGGTCGCTTTCCTTCTTAATAAATCGAATAAAAAAATTATAATCGTTTATTCAAACACCCGGTGTTACAGCAGTATTGAATTTTTTTTTGTTTCAAAATTGTTAGCATCACTGCACCCTATTTTAGCATAGTGTAAAACTAATTCCTAAGCTTCATCTACACTGAAACCACAATCAGACTTGGCCAACCCACAGAGTGAGTACGTGCTATTCTTGTTATGGCTCCAACCGACCAACACTTGAGACTGTGTGCTGCTGTGTTCCCCACCACTTTAACTGCAATATACTAGTTTCCCGTAAAATTTTTTGGTGGAGGAGCTGGGTAACGTTCCATCTCCACGGATCTCCGAAGTGGGCGTCACATCGGCTCAACCAGGATGACTGACAACACATCGGTTACCGGGGAACCGCCACCGCCCCGTTCTTAGTGGTGGTGCAGCCCTATGAGCCTGGAAAACTCTCCGGTACCGAAGACACCGATGTTGAAGACGATCAAACTGTTCCAGAAAATAAGTGCCCTGAACCACTGGGTCAAAAGTTTCTTTTTGCTTGAAGGGAGCAGCCCTCACATGGTAGCATGGTAGGAAATGAACGAAGCAGACCTTTCCAGTTGGAACACCGTCAAAGCAGGGTTCTGTGAAGTATTTTGAAATAAATTTGGCTGCCAGTTTGTGGCGCAAAACTGCAGGTGACTCGCGCTCAAACATCGACCGAGCCGTACATAGCATATATACAGGATGTTCTGTCTCTTTTCACTGCGAAGACGACAAAATGAATAAAGAAGAAAAAGTCGGCCACGTACTGAAAAGGATCGCTGATGATGCCTTGATTCTGCTGGTTTGCAAGGAGTTCAACGTGCTCGATGCTATCATCAAGGAATGCCGGCGCTTTGAACAAGCCAAACGCCGTCGCATCATGACCCAGTTCACACGGCTTCCGAATACCGTGGCAACTTCCACCTGCAAAGCAGCATTTTTGCCATCGCCTACACCACCGGCAACGTGCAGCATGGATACTGGGCCTTCGGTAAATCGGTGACCAGGACTGTACGCTACAAACTTGAAGCAATGGCTCCCGCATCCGTTCCACCACGCATAACGAACTGCCAACATTTCAACCATTTCCCTTATACAAGTGGTTGTTCTGGACACATTTGCAAACATGGGATTCCAACCAGCCACCAACCACTGCGACAAGCACCTCCCTGAGCCGCTTCCCCCAGCGACTGTTTCTTCCTGGTATCGCAATCCAGCTGAGTGGAGCACACCAGACGACCGGCCCATCTGCTTCAAGTGCAGGCGTGTGGGACATGTTGCTTGCTACTGTCATCGCCGCTGGTTCCAGTTTCCTCGTCCCAACTTCTCCCCTGACCGCTTCAACAGTACGCCGCGCCGCTTTACATCTTGAAACCAGCAGCAACCAGATGAGTCCGCCGCCACTTCGACGTCCCGATTCGAGCACTCGCCTCACCGTACCGACGTCAGTATCGCTCGCCGCAGTCTTGGAGACCGTCATCTCTGACCACATCCAACTGCTACTCACCAGAAAACTAATGCATGCAGCTCCCGGAGGTGAAGCTGAATTCTCGACTCGGCCCCCTAAATCCTATTCTGACCCTGCCTACCGGAGACAATTTACTAGAAATTGAAGTTGACAGTATTCCTGGTCATGCAATCCTTGACAATGGGGCGACAATATAGGTGATAAGTCAAAATCTACGCTGTCGCCTTCATAAGGTCCTGACGCCTGCCCTATCTCATGTCCGACTAACTGTGGTGGAACGCCCATAATAGCTGGAATGTGTTAAGATGGTTGGCCGTACTGTACCTGTTTTGTTTGCCGTAATAGAAAACTACGCACATGACGTGATCTCAGGCCTTGACTTCTTAGCACACCATTCAGCGCTCATCGACCGCTCCACAGGTTTCCTGAGTCCGGAGCTACCAGTGCGCCGATGGCAGGTCACACTCACCCGCCCCGCCTGAGTTCAACAACCCACATCCGTCTCCTGCCTCAGGCCACCACGTATACTCCGTTGGCGGCCCCTGGCCCTCTTGGTGATGGCGAGTATGTTGTTACTCCAATGACTGACGTTGTGCTAAACATAAATGTAACGCTGCCTCACAGCCGCCTCCATCACTGACAGCACACTGTCTGTGCCTATCCGAAAGTTCGGTTTTCATGCACAAGTATTACCCAAAGCAACCTCGCTTGCGTCAGCGTGCACCTTACACGAATACAAAATCTCATATTTGGCCACCACTACCCCTAATATGATTTTATTCATAGAGCCTGCCTCTGCGTCCACTGGCAAGGTTGTGACGATGCTGAGCCCGGACTGTTCACAAGAGCAAGGCCGTGATCTTCGCCACCTGCTGCTCTCTTACTCCGGCATTTTTTACTTCTCCCATCGTCCTTTAGGATGAATGACGGCTCTAAATATCCGTATCGACACTGGTGACTCTAGTCCCATTCACCGACGACCGTACCACTTTTCGCATGCTGAGCACGCCGTCATCAAAAGCGAAGTCGATGACATGTTGAAAAAGGACATCATTGAACCATCCAGAAGTCCATGGGCATCACCAGTGGTGTTAGGAAAGAAAAAAGACGGCACTTGGTGCTTTTGCGTCGACAGCCGCCACCTCAACAAAATCACGAAGAAGGATATATATCCCCTGCTCCGCATCGATGATGTCCTTAACTGTCTACATGGTGCCCAATACTTTTCTTCCATTGACCTGGGTTATGGTTGTTGGCAGATTTCTGTATATGACCTGGACAAAGAAAAAGCCGCTTTTGTCACCCCTGATGTCCTGTACCAGTTTAAGTTAATGCATTTTGGTTTATGCAATGCGCCTGCAACATTAGCGCTCATGATGGACTCTCGTCTTCGAGGATTTAATGGTACACGCGATTATGCTACATCGACGACGTTATAGTCTTTTAACTCTCATTTTTTTCTCATGTTACACACCTGTCTGATATCCTCGGCTTTTCCTCCAAGCAGGTCTTCAATTGAACTCTGCCAAATGTCCGTTCGGCCAGCGCTGCATAAACATTCTCGGGCATCTTGTTGACGCGGAAGGTGTTCAGCCTGACCCTGATAAAGGCAAAGCCCTGAAGTAGTTTTCTGTTCCACGCTTTGCGGCCGAAGTTCGGAGCTTTTTTGGCCTATGTTCCTACTTCCGTAGGTTCATAAAAGGCTTTGCTAACATCGACAAACCATTCACTGATCTACTGATAAAGGACGCCACTTTTTGTGGGCCCGTGAGCAAGGGGAGGCCTTTGATACATTACTCTCCGGGCTGACATCTGCCCCTGTGTTAGCCCAATTCAACGTCACCGCTCCCTCCGAAGTTCACACTGACGCCAGTGGGCATGGCATTGGAGCCATTCTCAGCCAAAAATAAGCCGGATACGATCGCGTGACTGCATGCATGAGTCGCCTTCTCTCACTGTCTGAACGCAATTACTCCATCAATGAGGGAGAATGCTTTGTACAGATTAGGCTGCGGCTAAGTTTCGCCCCTACTTGTATTGCCGAAACCTCTCGATAATTACTGACCACCACGCTCTGTTCTGGTTATCTTCACTCACAGACCCCACGGGACACCTGGGTCGCTGGGCTTTGCGACTTAAGGAGTTCTCCTATTCAGTCATCTTCAAGTGTGGCCGCCTGAACCAGGGTGCTGACTGCTTCTCGCAGTACCCGGTAGATCAACCTGAGCCAGCTCCTGCTGCTAAGCCCGCCATAATGTCTCTTTCGACCCTCACCAACATCGGCGACGAACAACGACGGGATCCTCATCTTCGCTGCATTATTGAGAGCCTTATTGCTATACCTTCGACGCCTTCAGTTTGCATGTCTGAAATGAAAGACGGAAGTCTGCATCGTCGAAACCTTCGTCCTCACTGCCCTGAATTACTACTTGCCATTCCTGAGCACCTTCGTCTAGATGTTTTCTAACAGCTTGATGACCTCCCAACTGCTGGCCACCTCGGTGTTTCCCACACCTACGATCACATAAGACGCCGCTTCTTCTGGCCCGGCCTTTACCGATCTGTCCGGCAGTATGTGCGCTCCTGCGACCTCTGCCAACGACGGAAACCACCCAATACTCCTCCAGCTGAGGGTCGTCAACGATTGGACATAGGAAGCGAACTATTCTATCGCGTTGGGTTAGACATGCTCGGTCCGTTTCCCCTTTCCTACATCCGGCCATAAATGGATAGTCGTCGCCACCGACTATGCCGCGCGTTGTGCAATTACATCGGCCCTTCCTACAAGCTGTGCTACTGACGTTTTCTTTTTTCTGCTTTGTGACATTATGCTTTTTCGCGGAGCCCATCAACAACTGCTTACAGATCGCGGCCGCTCCTTCTTATCGCAAGTTCTTCCCGACATTCTTCACTCCTGCTCCACCCGTCACAAGATCACCACTGCCTACCATCCTGAAACTAATGACCTGACCGAAAGACTTCAGCGATGAATTACCGACATGCTGTCCATATACGTCTCCGCAGACCACCGCGACTGGGACGTGGCTTTTCCCTACGTTAGTTTGGCCTACAATTCGTTGCGTCATGACCCTGCTGGTTACTCTCCCTTCTATATACTCTTCGGCCGGAAAACAGCATTGCCACTGGACACTTTGCATTCTCCTGTACACACGTCCGACTATGCACGCACTGCCATAGATCATGCTAATCACGTCCGTCAAGTTGCCCGTACCCGCTTCTGCTCATCTCAACAGTCCCAGAAGACACTATATGACAGCGGGCACCAAGAGCGCCACTTTACGCCGAGGTCACTTGTACCTATTTGGTCGCCCTCACGTCGTGTGGGCCTTTGTGAAAAACTCTTGTACCGGTATTCTGGGCCTTATCGCATACTCCGTGAAGTTACACCCGTAATATAAGAAATAGCCCCTGTTCAACCTGACACGTAACGCCACATCCTTATGGACGTCGTGCATGTCTCCCGTCTCAAACCCTACCGCCTAACTTCCGCACCAGGCTCATGAGCACCGAGACGATGCTTGCACCGGCGGGGGTTATGTCACGGGATGCGTACGAACTGTCTGAAAGAAATATAGACACCGAGGGATTGGCCCCAGGACAGACAGCTGGTTTGGTGGACGGTTTAATGACGAGGAGGCAGAGGGCGAACGACCTCGCTCTCTGGCTGCACTTACTTTGCGGACATATTGATCATCATCATTTACTTGAGACTGTGTGCTGCTGTGTTCCCCATAGGGTGACATTTTTAATTACCTGCAATAAACCATTTTACTTTGTATGCTAACCAATTAGGGGGAGCACTTCCTGGCTGCATTGTATTAAAAACATTTTTTTGAAATAGTTGTAAAGTGGTTTACTTTGGCCGAGTTCTCAGTTACATCTGTACCCTCGCGTAGGATGTTCGGGTTAATGATTGTTTTCTTCCGTTTTTTGGAAGTGTCTCCAAAAGCCTTTTGGTTTGGAGGTTATATCCTTGGCCAGTCTGGGAAAATAGTTTTATTTGGCTGTGGTATCTGCCACTTTCTATAACAAATGAAGTTAGCCCAGCTGGTCCTCCGTGTTTTCAGTAGGGCTTTTTGGTATTTTTAAACAACCGGTCTCTTCGTTTGTTCAACGAGTGATCGGATATAGTTTCTGAAGATTATCCAAAGGGAGTCAGTATTATCTGTAAGGCAAAAGTGTCATGCTGGAGCTCGGGTTGGTTTATTATTTCTGTACGTTTGGCCTGGTTGTAAAGGTATACTTTTTTGCATCAGTACTAGGCAGAGCTAGCCTTGCCAGTGATAACTTCGCCGTAACTATCTTGTGATCACCAATTCCGAGTAAATTGCATACTCTGCAGACAATAGCTGGGTCGTTGCAAAAAAGCAAATCTAGTATATTGTCACCTCGCGTAGCAGCGGAAACGTACTGCTGAAGGCCATACCTGTTTGCTGTATCACCTAATATGGACTTAAATTCTTCAGCTCCATTTCCGTCCCATTTTAGGTTCGGCATGTTAAAATTACCAGCAAAGATGATGTGGTCATCAGAAAGAGAACTGAAGACTGAATCTAGTACTCTGATATTTTCCATACGGGCAGCAGGGGTCGATAAGATGAGGCTATAGCCAGCGTTACCCTGTAAGGAGTTTTTAATCTGCACAAAACGGTTTTCCCTTCACTGGTCTCAGTCTCAATTTCAGAGCATGGCAATGCTTCTCTGGCCAGTACGACAACACCTCCCCTTCGCGAGTGTTTAACCTTCCTAAAAATATCGTAGTACACAGTAAACAGATAACTGTCTTCTATTGAAAAGTTTCAGTTGCAATTACAATATCAGGATTTATCTCTAGGAGGATTTTCGGTGAACAAGTCTATTTTGTATTTAATGCTTTTGGAGTTGAACAAAAGGGCAACACATTCAGTCTTGGGGGATTTTTTTATGACTGATGGGCGTCATTTCTTGTGCAGCTAAACCCCTCTTGGCGTATCACTGTTCCATGCATAGGCCTAGCTGTTTATGATAAGCTTGCCGTCCACAAGAAAAATGGCTGCAGCTTAGCTCAGATAACCTTGGATATGCAAAGCAAAAGCTTGGCTTAGTCTGGTTGAGCATTGGCTTCGCTTAGTAAACCTTTGATTTAGCTGTATTGCCGACCACGTCCCAAGTCCGTTCGGGTACGTGGAACACTCGCAGAAGGACGCCGGGCGAACGCGACGTTCATTCACAGCGAACGCACCGTACCTTTTCGCCGGGTGCGAGACCAGTCACGTTGCCCGAGACAACCGAAAGCCGCATGCATGAAAGGCTGCGGGATTGTCAGCTCCAGAACAGCTCAGCGGCCACTCCCGCCACGGCCGCCGCCCCAGAACGACCTAAAACGGAGCCTTGTTGTCACAAACTCTGGCGTACAACGCCTAAAAGTACCGTATATTTTTTTTTCATTTCATTGTAAAGCGCCTAATTCGTGTTAAGGTCGTCCGATTAATTCTGTTCGGTTCTATTCGCCCCTAGAAAATGCTGGAACTCTCTCGAACGAAGCGGCGGTAACGCGAGCACTCGCCGGCTCGCCGGCAAGCAAGTACTAAAATAAAAGCTCCTCCGCTCAACTTTCACCGATGCTTCGAGTTCTTTCGAGGTGGCGCGCGTGTCCTTGCCAGTGCTAAGGCGCGCCGATGATTCCAGAAGGGAGAAAGAGGAAACTTGTTCGCTCGCCGGCGGCGGGCGGGTTGGGTGTTGTGCCCTCTCGTTCCGCGCCGGCACAGTTACAAAAAGAGAAGCCGCTCCTAAGCAAACCAGCTACGTTTGAACGTCGTGATGTGGCAACGCCTTCTGCCAGTTATGGCACCACACCATCGGCGACCCGCGCCCTGGAGGACTCCAACGTACTCCCAGGCCTCGAATCACCATGATCGTCTCGGACGGCCTGGCCTACAACGAAGCCACGCTTCCCAGGTAGCCGAATCGCCTCCGACAGCGGTACATCGTCCGGCCCGGTGGTTGAATATTGTGGGACACTTTCTCGCCTATGCATCGAACTGTTCGTCTCTTGTTCAGTTAACTGCTCTACTTCATAATATCTATTTGTTAACGCTCCTGATTGTATCACTTTGTCAAATTTTGAACTGTTTCGTGCATTTGTATTTGATCTCAGTTCTCTCTCATTAACATTACATTACCTCGTGCTTGTGCAGTGTTTTGCCTGTCTATATACAGGGTGTTTCAGCGAACACTTTCAAAAATTCTGAAAAATAGACTCTTTGAGACAAAAAGAAACCCTGTTCAGAAGGAGATTGCTAGCTGCGGCGGACGCCAGATAGTATCAAGAATGTGCACACTAGTTAGGTGGGTAATTAAACTCAACTAATAAACTTCTTAGTTAGCGGAGTTTATTGGTTATTGTCAATGGTGATTTTGTAGCCCCTGAGAAGATAATTTCATGTCAGTTTTTAAAACAACGAAAAAGTCGGTGTTTAAAGCCCTGTAGCGCGAGGAAATGTGCCGTTTTTTTCAAATGACGTGTTTCAAATAATGTGGCGGGCAATTCGAAATGTAAGTTCAATTTTCCCTAGCTAGGAAGCCTCAGCATGCAGGCACAGCGGCGAAAGCCCTCCTCGTCCAGCAAACAAACCTTTCCTTTGTCTGATGCGCTTTCTAACACGCAGTGATTATAAACGAACAGTAGATAAACCCAACGAAAAAAATGAACGGATGGTGACGTTTCACATCTTGCACGTTGGTAGCCACGTCAGATGTGGTCGAGACAATAAAAAGTAAAAGAAAAGCAAAACTATCACCAACGCCCACTAGGGCTCCCGAAACGGGCTACCATGTTGTGGGCAAGGGCTAGCCTCTTTCTTTCGCCTACCAACGAAAGAAAAGATACCGCTAGCCATGGTGTAAAGTGAGCATTTATCATTTAAATAATACTGGAGGTGATGGCGTTGATACCAGCTGATTCCCTAGCGTGGGGAATCACCAGAGCCTTCTTGGATTGGGCGACACAGTCACTGCAACACGTCATCAGCGGATGTTGCGTATGCACTAGACTTTTGGTGCACCATGTGCGCTGCGTTTCGGTTTCACAGGGGGAAAATACTTGTTTTTCGCGAGCTGTAGGGCTCTACAGAGTGTATTTTCCTTTGCTTTAAAAACTGGTCGGTTATCGTCGTCTCTATGGCTACAAACTCGTCATTGGCAATAACTGCCAAATATCGCTAATAAAAAGTTCATTAGACAGTTTTAGTTAATTACTATGTAATTCGCAAGTTTCTCATAACTGCTGACGTCCGCCGAACCTGATAGCTTGTTCCTTAAGAGTATTCTTATTTTTATTGAAAAGCCTACCTTCAGGAATTTTTGAAAGTGTTCACTGAAACACCCTGTATATGTCCTTGTGCTGTTTTTGTTCAAGGCTCTGAATCATTCTTGCCGCTCTGGTCGGCGAAAGCTGCACATCAGACGGCCACCCCCTTCGTCACCTGTGCCCTGTAGATTCGGTGGGTAGTTTGCTCGCTTGAGTCGACTCCCAACATCTTCTAACAGCGCACCCAACTAAGGAAACGGTGACACTTGTGCACAGCGCCGAAAAGCGGGACCCGCGAATCACGCGATGCACTTCGAAGGGTGGGTCGCCGGGGGTGTGTCGCCTGGTGTGTGTCTCTATTCAGAACGTGACCTTGCACATCCTTCCGCGATATCGCTGGACGAAAGTAGTAAAACTTCGCTTGAAAACTTTGTCCTGACCATTTGCTTTGCGCGCTTTGCGCGCTTTGCCCACCTCCCACAGTTTTCGCCGAATTTTCCGGAGGCGGGGAGAGTAGCCTGTTGAAACACTAAAATGGGCACCCTTCAGTTTATTACTGTTGCTGAATATTAGTTGTGTCCTTCAATGATGCACAAAATGCAATGACAGGTCGGTTTCCCTTTGGGTCATCTTTTCCCATTCGGTGTGCTCCCTGTATGGCTCCAACATACAACTGTAGTTTTTTGATGACAAAACGATGCATCTGCGTGTTCGCAAGATTCCCAACTTCCTGTGGGTCATCCATCCCATAAGCCGTAACAGACAATATTTAGTCTTCGGTTCCTGTTCTCCACGTCGTCTAAACTATTACCCAGAGTTACCATATGTTCAAATGCGTTCTGGTCTGCTTTCGGGTCTCCTCTGCTCCATCCGCCTCTCTTTTCTCTAATTCTTCCACTCTAGATTACAAGTGCTGAATTAGTGTACCTAACTTGTTAATTGTGCGTTCTAGCTTTGTCTGGTTATCTTCGATGTTACCCAGTTTTTCCCAAATAGTATTGACCCTCTTGAAGTCTACGCCAATTTCGACTGTGGTTGGCCCGCGATTTCCCTCGATGTCACGAGCTAGTATCAACAAATTTACAATAGAATATTTTGCCAATTTAAATAAGTTACGCGCACTTTGTGGGAAAGGCAGCAGGAATACATATCGATCATCACTGTGAAAGCAGGGCATAGAGCACCTTACCTGCGCGAGGAAAAAGTGCCCAATTATCCGTGATGTTGTCACGGCTGCCGCTGCCTTCCCCACTTTGGCTTGGCTAGAGCGCTTTGACGTCCTCTTCCAACCCCGATCAGTCTTTCCTATGTTGGCTCTAGTCCCTCGTCAGACAGGACTGTTTTCTGAATGGCCCTTTGTTTCCGAGGAGGGAAGGATGACTGGGAAGAGACATTGGATGATGATTGTGACGCGAGAGTAGGGGAGGGTTTCGATGGTTAATGCATGGCTTGCTTAAGAGCCCTGTTGTCCAGTATAAGTTTTTTGTTTTCTTGGCCGAGCTGTGACACTTCTCTACGTATAGTTTGCAGCTCTCATAGGAAGGAGTCTGGGACTATTGGGATGGGGGAAGAGGTGGGACTTTGCAGTGAGCAGTTTGAGGAGAAGCAGGGGGAGCTGAACTTGACAGTTTGGTTAATACGTCGGCGTGCCTCGTCTTGCTTTGTCTTTTGAGCCCTGCGCTTGTCTGGCTTCCCTAAGTTGTGGAAGGGAGGCATAAAATTTGTTGTTTTCTTAGGAGACGTGCAGCCGAAGAGAGCGTAGCATTGATGATGGCTTGGGCATAGGTGAGGTTCTAACGTTATGGATGGAAGCGGCGCGGCCATTCCGCTGCTCCTGTGTTGTGGGCACCATCGCATACTATGCCTTTAGGGGCACGTGGGTTATTGTCTATTGGATTCGGTAGTCAGCCTGCATCGTGGTGGCGCTTGCGTTGTTTGGCAGACGTGCTGGCGGTGGCCGGGGCAGCAGCATGTGGTGCAAGCTTCTGTCTTCCTTTAGAACGGTTTGCAGCGGTACGTTGCCGCAAATTAGCGAAACCTTAGCGCACTCTTGTTCCGCCAAACAGAGTCTCTACCATAATTTATGTGTTGATCCTCCGCTCGTTTAATATTCCATAGTCGGGGTTGTAACGCGTTAGGCTGTGCACAATCTGTTCTGCTGTGCCAGAACTGCTGAAATTGAACATCACGCCGAGTTCGGCATTTGCCGGGCGGAAACATGCTTTGCAATTGCGTACTGTTCCCCGCTGAGCTCCAGGTAGGAAATAATGGTGTATTTCTTGGCTCGATCTTCATCGGGAGTGATGACGACCATGAAGCTTACTCTCGTGTGGATGCGTACGTGATCCTCATCGTTGGCGTACAGTCCTGCAAACTTCGCAATCGGGTCCACCAGCGCGGCGATGGCAACCGATACAAGGCCTAGCCCGTCTGGTGGCCTAAGCACAATATTAATTGCTGAGTCCGGCAGCGGAGTAATAGGAGACCTACTTGGTCCTTGCTTGCGGCGTTTTCGCTGTGGCTTGCCTTTCGTGGAAGTGGCCGTCGCGTAACTGCCGTTGGTGATTCCACCTGGGCTGGCTCGGACTTGTTGCTTGCGTCGTATATTAGCGAATCCCGCTTGCTGCAGCTCCACTGGGTCGACGTCGACACCTTCAACTATGGTTTCCCTTTTGCTTTGCTTTATAGCTAGGCGCGACGTGTGTTCACTTCGGGTTGCTAGGCTTGAGTAGACATAGCAGACACTTTTAACATGGTCGCAGGATTTCCCATCAAAAGTAATGTCCAGACGATGTAAAGAGCTAAAATGGGGCATCCACACGTGTCGGGGAACTTTCCAGCTCTGCTAGAGCCAGGATAAAGGCGGAGAAACGAGATGGTCCAACGTTGAAGGCGAATAAATTGGGGAGCTGATGAGAAGAGCGTTCAAACTCGGAAGCCCCCTTCCCACCCCCCTACCCCCCCAGATGCCTTTTCGAGAACAACTACGCATATCGCCCAGTTGTCAACACGGAAGACCCAAGATACGACGCCCCAACGCCCTCGAAACTCGAGTAAGACGGCGTCCGACGTCCAGTTGTCCATCGGCGGCTTTGATGCAGTCGTCCTCATTGACAAGGGAGCCGACTACTCAGCAATGAGCCGGTCCGTCGGGTCTAAGAAGAAGAACGTTACGACCAGATGAGGCGGTCCGCACATACGCACAGCACGAGGCCACAGACAGCACCACGTAGCCTGCTGCGTTCGACATTTTGCCTAACTGCTGCCGCGGCGTAATCCTCGCACTGGTCGTACAAGGGTCCAGCAATTGTCCTGTAGACCAAGTCAACAACGTTCGGCAGAAGAGCTGTATACGTCTACTTCCAACGGTTGTATCTCCATGGGCAAAAATGCCAAGGCGCCAAAACCTCAGTCTTGAACAGCCATGAGGAGTGCGCAGAAGAACGACACAGAAGTGGAAGACAACAGGACGACCTTCTGCGCAATTCCTATTGCTCTTCAAGTATCAGACCAACTATCCCGTCAAAAGCTCTTGCTGAAACCCTCAGGTGCCGAGCCCATGCGTCAGGCTAGTCATGCATACAGCATAGAGCTCAGAATCCGTTGAAGGAAACCACAAAACAAGCATCGAAACACCATTACCGATGATAAGGCGCCTGCAAACAATGGCACCCCACCAAGTGTTCCTCGTAAAGATTATGTTTGTAGATTTTTTTGCACGCTAGGCAGGACTAGTGTCACTAAATATTGCAGTTCTTGCCGAAGGCGCCGAGCGCATCAGTCAGGCTAGGCAGGATCCAGCGTTTGCCGCCAGAGAAGTCCAGCGTAGTGTCAGTAGATAAGACATTTCAGTACCGCCACTGACCCACGCAAGTCAACAACGGCATCCTTTCTCAGTGTTCCGAGAATGCCGCATCTATGGCAGCACCGTTAACTTCGACAGCCTCGTTTTTTAACAGCGCTACCGAAGATGCAAAACCATAGCATCTTCGGACACACTTTTGCTGCTGAACGGCATTGATTAGTCGGCGACTTTGGCTAGTTTCGGTTTCAAAAATTCCGGCGACCCTACCGGCTGGGTGCTGAGGCGCAGCCCTGCTTTGTCTTTTTCAAAGCTTTTCTTTCTTTCCACACCGTCCATTCTTCAGCGCATACTGCCGCATGCGAGCTGAGCGGCGCCGGTTTTTTTTTCTTTTTTTTTTTCTTCTCTCGGCGCTCACGGCGGGCCAGTTCGGTTCGCGCGCGAGTGAGCCGGGGTGCGAAGGGTTGGGCGGGTTGCCTAAACGCCTGCGCAGACTGAAAGTTTCGCTGCATTATAAAATATACTCGAATGCATTCTAAGCATGGGGTCGCGAAGGAAGGATCCTCACCCGTCTTGCGCAACCCTGTGGTGCAGCAGCACAGGGCGAAACACTTCGTCCAAGTTTTTCGTCTTCCCCAAAGATGACAGTTAAGCAAATTAGTCTTGCAAAAATTATAGTGAATTCAAAAAAAGGCCATCGACGGCACTCTTTTGTTTTCAAAATACTTCGCGCATGTAACGTGAAGTTAGTGAGACATGTCAGTTGTGTTGTAATGGAAACTAATGTGCAAATATATCCCAGCCACTGCAGGTGCACTGAGTTTTATAAAAGTGAACGCGCTTTGGGCGCGGACACTCTAGCTCCTAATGTGAATTTGTGGCGGCATTGCCGTTTTATGATTGCCTTATTAACTGCTTAGACGTCGATTCACGTTTGTTATTCAATGTATCTTTTTTTTCTTTCGTGTAGCATGTTTGAGGCTTGGTCAGGACCCCAAGTCGAGGACGGTTTGAGACTTTATTGGACGCTTCCTCCGGTTGCCCCTCCAGTCATTACGGTTCACCTGCTGACAAAAAAGGCAACCTCATCTGTACGCGCTTCTTGCCGTTCACTGGGTACCTACTACCACGGCGATTGGTGGCGTGGAGGTGCTGCGCCCTAAGATATTTTTGCCTACAAAATCCTGCTCCAAAACGTACATTTGCGGCGATACTGCTCTCAAGTGTAGCTTCAGTGCTCCGAGCAATCTCACGAAATACCGCGGTGTTCAATGCCAATCCATTTGCACAGGGAGCAGTGGAAGGCCAACCTGAAACGCATGTCTTGTCTGCAGCCAGAATGGCAATCGTTTCGCTCATTTAAAAACAAAAACAAAGTAGCATTGCCGACTTTGTTGTTCAATCTAACCTGCGCGCCCGCGCTTTGTCATCTTATCGCGAGTAGGTTTGCGGTTCCGTAGGTTTAGAGTTAGAACCTTCGAGCGGTATCGGACAGGATTAGATAACAGGCGCTGCCCAGACAGGAGCTAGAGGGCAGCTTGTGAACAACCTAGCCGGTATTTGCAAGTAATGAGCTCGGTAGATGCGGTTTACAATAGAGGAGCGATCTTTTTTCTGAGCGTCTTCTCCACCGCCGCCCTTTCTCCTCCTGCCCCCTTCCCTCTCCCCCCCCCCCCCCCGGTAAGCAAACTGTTCACACGCCATTAGCGATCTGACCGTTTTTCACGGCGCGCTTGGCCGCGAATGGCATTGGATCCCGTATCGCCGAGCGGGCCGCCGATACAGGAGCGGACAGCTCAAAACGGCCAGCGAAAACTCTCTATTAAAAAAAATTCCCGCGCCTTCCCGCGAGGGGAACACGAGTAAATGCAGAGCATTGGGGCCTCAGTACTGATTGAAGGCAGTGTTGCTTCCATCGCTTCTTCCGTGATGCTGGAGTAGCAGACACGAGTAAACGTGGGCACGAGCGTCAACCAAGGAAGGAAGGAGCAACGCAGTGACTGAAACACGAGCGACGCTAGCCGCTATATTTGCATCGTCGCGCAGTAAGAGGGAGAGCAGTACGTGGGGGGAGAGCGCGCATGCGCAAGCAGCGCGCGCCCTTCCGCGCCCCACCGCGCTGCTATGACGCACCTGTTACGCCGAGACCGCGACGGAGCGAACGGGCTGACTACGACGCATGCGCGCGCCAGCTGCTGTTGAGAGAGAGGAGGGAAGGAGAGGCGCACCTGCTGCGGACGCGGAACTGTTGACACCGTCCGACGCAGGAACAGGCGAAGGCTAAGAAATGCTCTGCATTTAAAATGCGGGAGCGTTGGAGAGAGAGAGAGAAGAGAGAGAGAGAGAGAGCGAGAGCGAGAGAGAGACTTTATTGTACAAGGCAGTTAAGAGGGCGGGGTGGCCAGTGGCACGAGCCTGATGGCGACAGCGGTGGTTCGGTTCACCAGGGAGACTTAGATCCCTGGATCTGAGCTACCCAGCGCCCCCTCCCACGATATGGAGGGGAAGGAATCATTTGGACATGCCCACATGGAGTGCGACACGGTGGCTAGAGCACCGCACGAAGGGCAGTTGGGGGAGGGAAATAGTGGGGGGTGAATATGCTGCAGCACTGCACGACATGGAAGTGCCTCGGTCTGCAAGAGCCGCCACGTGCGTTCCTGCGAGTTATTTAGGCTGACATGAGCGGGGGGAAACGCAGCGGCGGGAGAGACGGTAGGGTAGGACCAAGTCGTGATAGCTGAGTGGGCTTTCTCGAGCCCATCTGGCACCGTGTGAGGGGACAAGGCTGGGGCCAGCTCGGATAGTGAGTTCTCGGGCAGTAGCGTGGGCCGCCTCGTTACCCCCCCCCCCACCGGTGTGGGCTGGGGTCCAGATCAGTTCTATCGGGGTGGTGGGTGGATTTTTGGAAATAATTTGGAGGGCCTGCGTGGTTATTAGACCCCGGGAAAAATTTTGAACGGCCGTCTTCGAATCGGAGATTACGATTCCGGGGGCTGGCCATTGAGTTAAGGCTAGTGCAACTGCCGTCTCTTCCGCCGTCGTGGGACAGGTGGTACGGACGGAGAGGGAGGTGACAGGGGAGCATTTGGTCGATCGACTACTGCGAACTGCGTATGCGGCGTGGTGTCGATAGTCCCCCGCGTCGACATAAAGTATGCTGGATTTATTGGAAAGCGCCGGCACAGCTCTCGTTCTCTATGCGCCCTGCGACCCTTGTAATGACAGGGGTTCCTATTGCTCGGTATGGGGCGGACTATAAGACACGCATGTATATCGCGGTGAATGGGGAGTCCCTTATCAGTAATTGAAGGGGCGCGCATCTTCAGACGATCTAGTATGTGCCTTCCGGAGGAAATGGCAGAAAGCCTCCGCAGTTGATTATTCTGATGGGCGTCCACGAGGTCTTCCTCGGTATTATAGAGACCCAGATTTCCAAGTCCACCATTAGATGCGTGCATGGGCACTTGTAACGTGCCCTTACAAGCTTTTCTAAAGAGGCAATCAATTTTTGGGAGTTTGGTTTTTGTTACATGAAGATAAGAGACGACGGAGTACGTGATGTGGCTTATCACGAATGCTTGTACCAGCTGGAGTCTTTCTTTCTCCTTGATTCCTTTGTGACCGGTGGTTATTCGTCGAATTAGGTCGATAGTTTGGTTTACATGCGAGGTAATTTGCCATATAAATTGGGTGTTTGATCTGTTACGCTGTATCAAAAGACCAAGAATTTCGATAATTCCTACTGGTGGGACGGTGTTGGCCCCAATCAGAATTTTTATGTTTGGTGGTGCTTCCGATCTACCCTTCGCGGGTTGAAAAGGAGCTCAGATTTCTCAGGTGAGCAGTTGAGTCCTGCCGCACCCGCCTCCTCGACAACCACCTGTACACCAGCTTGTAGGGCTCCTTCTATGAGGGCATCACTACCACTCGGTACCCAGAGTGTAATGGCATCCGCGAGAGGCTAAAGCGAAGGTGAGATATTCTTTCCAGCCTCTTGGGGATGTTGAAAAGGGCGAGATTACACAGCGGAGACAGTACGTCGCCCTGAGGAGTGCCAGCTGAGGGGAGTTCAACAACGTCTGATGTAACGTCTCCGACCTGAATAATTTCAGTGGAAGTCCCTGAAGAGGAAGTTCCTGACGTAGTGGTAAGTACATTCTCCAGGGGAGGCTGTAGCCAGCCCTTGCAAGATTGCTTTGTGTGATACTCTGTCAAATGCCTTTGTTAGGTCTATTGGGCAAGTACAGCGGCCATGTCCATTTTTGACGGAGCGGTAATTACTTTCCGGGATAGTAGAAGAAGAATATCATGAGTAGACAATACTGATTTAAAGCCAATCATAGAGTGGGGAGGAAAATTAGTAGAGTTGAGATTATTCTTAAGGCGAACAAGGATGATGTGCTCTAGTAGTTCTCCAACGCATGAAGTGAGAGAGACTGGCAGAAGATGTTCAATATTGAGCGGCTTCCCTGGTTTAGTTATAAGGGCTAATTTTTGAGTGCTTCGAGGGCTGTGGTAGAACGCCGAGTTTCCAAAAAAGGCTAGAGTATTTTGTGAAGTGTTGAAATAGATTGCTCGTCTAGATTACGGAGCATCTTATTTGTGCTGTCATCTGGTACTGGGACCGACCCAGGGCGAATGTGGAGGAGTGCGGCTCGCACCTCCGCTTCCGTTATTTCAGCATCTAGTTCAGCATTAGCTCCCCCTGAATAGGACGGAAGAGCCTGTTTGTCTCCTATCGGGATGTAAAGAGAACGTACCTTACTGAGGGGTTGCTGATTTGTGCCCGAGAAATCATAAACTATGGCGGATAGTGGATTCAACTGAGTTGTCGTGGACCGTTCGGGGTCCTGGAGTTGTCAGAGAACTGACCATGTGCGTTTCACACTTAAATTTCCCTTCATCTGATCACAGATCGGGCCCCATTGATTGCGCGTCGTCAAAAGTGTGCCCCCCGTGGACGACGGTTCCACAGAGAACAGTAACACGGCCGCGACGAAACGCCAATAGTGGCGAAAAAGTTGCGAATCGACAGGTAGCCGACGCCGTTGAAAAAGAGTTCAAGCGTGACCACTGAGACAGCTAGACCACTGGGAACAGTTTGCAAGATGAGCGAGGGACGTAGGAAGAACGTTCCGCTGCGGACTCCTGAAACGCGAGCGAGGCGTGCGCATAAGGCCGAGCCTCAAAAGAAGAAGATGCTCCCGCATTGAGATCCAGTGATGAATCTTCGAGTATTTAATTCCATTACGTTCCAGTTGTATGCCGTTTACTTGAAATCATAAAGTTGCAATCAAATACTAAGTGTAGTAACTATTGTAACCCGGACTGGCGCCGTGCTATTCGCGTGTATACAGATGCCGTTGCAATTGGCTTAGTGTGTCACTTGGTGCTGATTCGGTCAGGTTACGTTGAGCTAAACCCAGGTGCTACTAAGGAAATTCTGGCTGCCATAAGTAAGCTTCAAGAATGCCAAAATGCTATAAAAACTGAGCTAGAAGACCTGAAAACGACACAGTTAGCACAGTAAAAATGCTCACAGAAATTAATAACAGGCTTGCCGCACTCGAAATCATGCAACTCACAAATATTTCCGACCCAGTTGTGCAAGGAGGCAAATGCAATAAAACGTGAAATCGCGGTCCTTCAAGCGGCTAACACAGATACTAACAGCCGAAGGCGCAGGAACAATTATCTTCTTCTGGGTATCGATGACACAGAAAAAGAGACTTGGCAGGAGTCTAAAAAAAAGTAGAATTTTACTCTGCCACCTTGAAGCTGCAATTGCACGATAACGCAATCGAACGTGCCCACCGCTTATGAAAATTTGGTAACAACAAAAAACACCTATAATTTTAAGGTTAAACCATTTCAAGCATCAAGAAAATATCCTTGCTTGCGGCCGCGAACTCAGGGGAGCTGATTGCGCTATCCGAGAAGATTTCGCTCCCGCTACTCGATACGCGCACTCCAAATTAATACAGTTCATACGACCTCAAAAGTGTGCCTTTAAACCTTCCGTTGACAAACTGCACGTAGGAAGTAAATCCTACTTTCATGACGCGGTAACCGATGCTGTTTAAGAGTGTGAAAACTTCCCGGCATTTGCACCGACCCCCCTCAGCTATATTTCAGCACCGAAGCGTTTGCCAACTGACGAAGAGCAAATAACACAGGTCATTCAAACAACCGTCCATCCTCTTCTGTAGATATAAACATTGCTTTCATCAACATCAGAACTGTAGTTCCGAAACGAGATAAGTTACATAGTTTTATCACAGACATTGACGCCGACGTAATTGTTCTCACCGAGACATGGTTCAATGACAACATTAAAAATTGTGAAGTTTTGCCTGCGAAACCTCAATTACACGCTAATGGCCAGGAGATCATCCTATGGGTGGCGCCGCTTAAGTTAGAGGGCGCCACGGTCAAATTTCTATAGAGGCGACACAAACGACAAAAATACATGGGTTTTTTTAGGGCACTGGTTGGTCAAACAAGATTCCTTTAATGTACGGGGAAATTATGCGTAGTGATGCAGTGGAAATCTACGAAATACACATCAGGCGTTAGACTGCAATGCTTTCCGCAGGCGGAATCCCAACGCAAGCTCTGGATGTCAAAGCTGAAATTTTGAAGGAACCTTAGACTCAGTCACTTCAGCGCAGAGTGTTTCAGGCACATCTCAGACGGAAATTATAATAACAGCGCAGAAATCGCCACAGACACGAAAAGTCGATACAAAAGGCTTTGCAATCATCCGTGGCGGTGATGAGACAGTGGCTTTTTTTTAAAAGAACAGCTGTTCTGTCGGACAATTTGCCCTTGGTGAACACGACAAGCCGCCGAAAGTTGCAGGTTTTTTGAGAATTCCCAATGAACGTTCTGCCTTACCGGGCACAAAAGGAGTTTGGCTCTAGGTCGCTTTTGATGAACCCTGTGTGTACGTAGTCAGTTCCATACCTACGAATTGAGTCGCGAGTCAGTGCGGCAATTTATAAGGCCCCGCTTGCGAAGGCGATTGATACCCCACACTCCACGCTACGCCGAAATGAAACTTCGACATGCTAAAAGCTGCTCTAAAAATATTTTTTTTGCTAGCAACCTTCACTTCAAAACAACGCCTGCGAGATTGGCCTAAAAAAGCGTTCATTTTATTGAAAGTGCGTACAAGTAACATTAGCGCCGGTCACCTGCAACGCTCACGCCGCAGGCCACCGTTAAAACAACCTCATGTTTCCAAGATGAAAGCGCTGATGAATAAATGTCAGGATACGGCTCCGCGAACGAACAAAACAAACGAGCATAGCACAATAACACAGAACGATTTCTTTTCAATTTTGCACCTGTTGCGCAACAGTCGGGACTGCGGTACTTACAGGTAGCAACGCAAAACACGCTCCTAGCGCGGACGACCACTAATCCGCACAAAATAGGGAGCGCTACACGTACTACACACTCTGTTGTTTGAGTCGGTATATAATGGTCATTAGACGTCGTCGCACGGAGAGCCGGCAGCGCATATAAGACGGGCGAGCTGACACGCAAACAGTGATGGAACAAGCACAGATAATTGAAGGAAAACCACGAGGTGTACACAGTTTCACAACTCCATGGGACTCACTGCACACCGACACAGACAAGCTAACTCAACGAGCAATAAGCGCGCATTTGTCGCACAGCCTTAGCACGTCGAGAAAACCAGTACGTTTGCAACAGAAGCTGTCACCGTGACACCAACATTCATTGATTTAAACAATCACGCGACCCGTGGCTGTCTGCAAATAAATGCCTACAAAGAAAGACAAGTTCACGTTGAGGCAGGGAACGATACGGAGTGGGAATCTGGCCGCCGCCTGCTCCATCCTCCTATATTCATTCCCCAGCACTCTGCGCTTATTGGGTGGTCGAAGTCAATACAAACACACCAAAATACGCGAGGTCACTGCTCTTTTTTTCCCCTCTCCTGAACGACAGAACGCGAAGAAAGCTCTGGCAGCCTTTATGCAGTTCGGTGGCTCTTACATCCGCGCGCGATTAGCCAACTTAGCGAAGGTTTTCATGCGTATATAACCAGGTCAGTGTCGCGCGTATTTGCGCGGGTATAGTGTGCGAAAGCCTGTTAAGGTATTATAACTCTGCCGCGTTCAGCGTCTACTGTGTGGGACTATGTTCAGTGGGGGAGACAAATTTTTGCACCTGTCGGGGGACCAGTACACCGACGCGAATGCAGTTTCTTACCAAACTGGAATTTCATTCGAACGCCGAGAAATAAACAACGTTGGAGACTTCGCTCCTCTGTTTCTTCTTTTAGTAACTGTTCTCGTGCAACAGTTGTACGGATTCGCATAGCCATGGTAAGAATGACTGAGTGCGGTAGCTCTCGTAGACGGACGGCTGAATGTAAGGTAAGTGGGGTTTTAGATCGGACAAAACGCTTTAAAATAGCTAGCAAAATCTACTCGGGAAATGTGTGCAGTTGGAGTAATTCTTTCAGATCAACATATACTCAAAAGTGCTCCCTAGAATTCGATAAATGGCTAAATATCGTTCTCCAGAAATATACGGTGCGTCTTCGGCCTGTGTCGTCTGCTTTGTTTCCCCTCTATTCAGTTTCTCATTGGCGCTGCTAGGGGCGCCACTCTAAAATATCCTCCCCAACACCGCCATGATAGAAAAGTTAAGAGAGGTGGTTGCATACTCGTTGGAGTTAAAAGTAGCCTATTATCCTCACGCGTAAGCCGCGATGACAACCTCTAGATAATATAAGTGTGTGTGCCTAATTTTTCGGTAAATCAGTGTTCCGCCTTTGTTATCGATCACCAGACAGTAATCCCCTTTTTTGTACCACCTTCGCACTTCCCTCACAAACGTCAAAGAGAAATTCCCCGACGCGTCAATTTTTCTTTTTAGCGAATTTACCTACACTCACATCAATGGGTCCCTTCTCGCTGTAGCTAATCAGTCGCCCTCGAATGAATCTAAACAATTTCTAGACCTTGTGCTACATTTCCACCTTCACCAAATAACGACGCCTACTAGAGGTGACAACGTACTTGATCTTTTGCTCACCAACTGCCCTGATGATATATCAGGTGTAACAGTACTGCCCGGACTTAGGGACCATACCTCCTTCATGTAGCTCTCTCTGTGCCACTAAAAAGACTGTCACCCACGAAGAACGTAATCGCAGACTATAATAAAAGAAACTTTGAACCAATCAATAAAGAACTTACTCGCTACTATTGAAACTGAAAAGCTGTACGCAGCTCGTTCAGTGAACGCCTACTGGGAATTGCATAAAAACATGTTGCTCAGCCTAAAAAAAATATATATACCTACAAGCGCCGTGAAGTCCGAATCGAATAACCCATGGTCTAACACAAACTTAAAATCACTGCTAAACCGGAAAAAGCGCAAGTGGAGCCGCAAAAAGCAAAAACAGTCCAGAAGCATGGGAGCGACACCGCATCTGTGAGGCTGAATATATCAAAACATCAAACTACGTCAAAGACAAACATTTCCAAGTTGACTTGATTTCAATACTGCTGGACCATGCCACGATGACTGGGAAGGTCATGGAGAGTGCAGCTCTTGCCCGTCTTGAGGGGATCGCTGACCATAACGGCGTCTTCCAGGAGCCGCAAAGCGGCTTCAGGCGGCACCGCTGCACGGCTGACTCCCTGGTGGGCGTTATCTCCATGCTGGAACACGCCCCTCACGAACGCCAAGGACGTTGCCTTCCTGCTCCTGCTGGATATGCGATCGGCATTCGACACCGCCACCTACGGGGACATCCTGGAGGCCCTGGACGGCATGGCCGTTGTGAGGCGCTTTGGAGGCTACATCCGGGCATTCCTGCGTGACCCGACATTGCGGATGACGGTCGGCCGGGCGAACTGCAGTCCTCAAGACGTCCACTCTGGGGTGGCCCAGGGGAGCGTGCTGAGCCCGTTCCTATTCAACTTGGTGCTTGCTCCTCTCCCCGACTGCAACCCTCAAGGCTTGCGATACCCGGTGGAGGTGGCGCTGTACGCTAACGACATGACACTCTGCACCCATGGCCCCACCAAAGACTGCCACACAGTCAAGGCGTGCCTCCAGCAGGCTCTGGGAGCAGTTGCAGTCTTCCTCGAGAGACGTCGCCTGCAGCTGACGGACACCAAAACGCAGGCCCTTATGCTACACCCGGGAGGGTGCAGGGCTCGACGGGCAACACCGCCCATCACACTCAACCGACGGCCTCTTCCCTGGCGGCTCACCGTGAAGTACCTGGGGGCTGCTCATCGATTGACGGCTCACATGGCTGCCGGCCATCAAAGCCCTCCGGGAACGCAGCGCACGGTGCTCCAAGGGGTGCGGCAGCTTCTGGCTCGAGGCAATGGCTGCTCACACCAAGTGGCGAAGCGCGTGTTCCACGGCATGCCTTCCGCAGCCGTGCTGTACGCGCTTCCACTCCCCACCTGGGACCTCGACGCTGGCAGGAGTTGAAGATTTACCAGCGCCGCGCCATCGGCCACTGCCTGGGCCTCCCCTCCACGTCCCTTATGGCGGGCACTTACACCGAGGCGGGCACCTGGCCTATCGAGATGCGCGCCTTGCAGATGGGGCTGTGCCTCATCCAGAGCCTGATGACCGCTCGCGATGGGGCGGCGCTACTGCAGAGGTTCCATAGCTGGCCCAACTCGCACATGGGAGCGCTGCTCACTATCTTCGAGGAAGGGATCGAGATGCCGAACCGAGCCCGCCTTGAGCCGCCACCACCAGACGCCGAGGAGCCCCTGCAGATCACCACGACGTCCCGCGGTGTCCGCAACAAATGACCACAGCGCCCCAGGCCATCCGCCACGAGACGACTGCAATGCTGCAAGATGAGCTGAGCAGCTACCTCCATCTCTCAACGGTCGGCTCCGTCAAGCACAGCACGTGCGAGGGGGCGGCTGCGTGCGTGGTGCCTGAGCTGGGAACCAGCCGGAGCTGCAGCCTGCCTTTTTCCACTTGTCCAACACGGGCGGAGCTCGCAGCGCTGCACCTGGCCGCCGACCTCCTCCTCGAGAGGGGGTCCAGAACCATCCCAAAGCGGTCATCCTCACTGACTCCAGGACTGCCCTGCTCTGGCTGCACACGGCAGACCAGCCCACCAACAGCAGCGGCTACCCGGAGTGCTCCCTTGCAGCCATGCTGCACACTGTGGCCTCCAGAGGCTGCGACCTGCGACTTCAGTGACTGCCGGGCCAAAGTGGCATCCGCGGCAAGGAGTACGCTGCCGCCCGAGCCAGGGAGGCCCACGAGGAGGGAACCCCGGTTTCCCAAGACGCCACCGCCTTAGACGAGGCCCGCGCCACCCTGGCCAGCCTGGGGCAAGCGATGCACCCCGACCCTCCAGTTGTGAGTGGCCTGGCGCCGCAACCGCTGCCTGCACTCATGAGCAGGGATGCCCGCTATCTGCTTCTCCGAATGTGGCTCGACTGCTGAAATGTGGCTCAGCGCCTGCACCGACACGGGCGAAAAGACTCCCTCACATGTGTGGACTGACCGGAACGAGAGACGCCGGAGCACCTACTCTGCTTCTGCCCCCACCCCACGGGCCGTACAGCAGAGCTCCACCAAGCGCTCCAGTGTCGAGGCCTTCCCACCGCCGGAATGGAGGACCTTCTGTTCCCGAAGGCGCCTGCGGCCACCCAACGGGAAGTCTTTGTTTATCTGCTCCATTACCTGGAGACAAACGGCCACACGAAGCGGCTGTACCACGGAGTGCAGTGCCCGGACTGACAGCTTTCTAGGACTGACTCTTTCTAAGACGGACTGACTGATTTTAGGACTCTTTGTACCTTTTTCTCTCTCTCTCATTTGGTCTCTCTCCCATTCATATTGTCAGCGCCCCTCTACTTCCCTTCAGCTGCACTGAGTTGTATGCAGGTGAGCCCCCTGCCGAGCTCAAAATATCCCCAGTGCCTTTCCTTTCCTTTTCCTCTCCCGCCAAGCACAAACAACAAGAAACAACCCAAATATATTTTGCCGCACCATTTCCACCAAACCACAAACTAACCAGATAAACCTTGTCGACGCAAGTGAGGAATCCATAGGCTTCCATGATTCCGCAGCAGCCCTAAATGAATTCTTTACATCTGTCTTCTACGTTTTTAATTATTCCCCTATAGAACCTTTGCACAGCTTCTCCTCCAAAACAATGCCTGAAATACAAATAACCCTGAATGGCATATCCAACTTAATCCGCTCTCTTAAAATATCGTTATCCACAGGCTGCGACGTCATCAATGCAAAATTACTTAAAGGTATGTAAAGGGTAATAGCAGTCACAGTGGTAATTGATCGAGGGGGTTTATTTAAGGCGTAGCGTAAGGCAACGGGCCGAGCGTAGGTCCAGCCGGTATGAGCTCGTGAGCGTGAACGTCCGAGTCGGGCCTTCGTCGTCTTCATGATAATCGTCAGGGCATACCCGATATGGCAAATGGCACTTCGGCATCTAATATTGTTGTGCAGCGTTAACTCTTCTCGTTACAATTGCCCCCGGTGCAAAAGTAGCCATCCTGGCTACTCAAGGACCTGACAAAACTGGAGGGTCGTAGTATGGCTTTAACTGATTCACGTGAAAAATTTCGCGCCCTCGGCGGAGATGATCTGTAGTGTGTGCAACTGGTTCCACAAGGTAATTGACGGGCGAAGTCCGCTCAATGACTCTGTACGGGCCATGGTACTTGGTGGTCAGTTTTGGGGAGAGACCGGGTGGTGAGCAGGGCATCCAAAGCCACACAAGGGAGCCGGGATCAAAACTGCGATCTTTGACGCATTCGTCGTGACGATGCTTCTGGCGCTGCTGATCGGTCGATGTAAATGAACGGGCCAGTCAAACGGCATTCCTCGGCGCGACGAGCAAGGTCTGAAATCGGCGTAAATTCGGTTGCGTCGGGCTTGTAGGGGACTATCGTGTAGAGTGTGGAGGACGGCTCTCGCCCATACAACAAGAAAAACGGCGAGAATCCCGTGGTCGTCTGCGTTGCCGTATTGTAAGAAAATGTTACAAACGGGAGTGCGAGGTCCCACTTCGATTGGTTGGCAGACACGTACATGGAGAGCATGTCACCAAGGGTGCGATTGAAGCGTTCCGTGATCCCGTTCGTTTGTGGATCGTATGATGTGGTAGCCCGATGAACGACGAGACACTCAGAGAGCAGTGCTTCAATAACCTCAGACAAGAAAACCCGCCCTCGGTCACTGAGAAGCTCCTGAGGTGCCCCGTGTCGAAGAACAAAGCGGCGAAGCAGGAAGGACGCTACGTCGCGAGCCGTGGCGGCCGAAAGAGCATCTGTTTCGGCGTACCGAGTAAGGTGATCCACGGCGACAATGATCCATCGGTTTCCGGCTGCAGTAGACGGAAGTGGGCCATACAGGTCGATGCCCACACGTTCGAATGGCTTTGCTGGGCATGGCAGTGACTGCAAAGGACCGGCAAAGAGGGGCGGCGGCGATTTTCGGCGTTGACATTCAGGGCAAGATCGCACGTACTTGCGCACGAATGTATACATGCCACGCAAGTAGTATCGCAGGCGAAGACGCTCATAGGTCTTTAGTACGCCAGCATGACCGCAACTTGGATCAGCGTGAAATGAGGTGCATATGTCGCTGCGCAAATGACGGGGTATGATCAGCAGCCAATTTCGGTCATCAGAGCAGTAGTTGCGGCGGTAGAGTAGCTCGTCACGGAGGGCAAAGTGAGAAACCTGCCGGCGTAGGGCCCGAGATCCCCCGGCAGGCGATGTACGGGGAGCATCCCAATAACAGAAGCAATCCACGGGTCCTTGCGTTGCTCGGTTGACATGTTGCTGACTGCAAGAGGCGACATACGTAAGTCACTGCAACTTGAGGCAAGGCAGGAAACTTAAATAGGCACTGGTGAGCGTGAAAGAGCATCAGCGTCAGAGTGCTTCCGTCCTGAACGTAAATGACCCGGATGTCGTATTCTTGCAGTCGAAGAGCCCACCAACCAAGACGACTCGATGGATTCTTGAGGGAGGAGAGCCAGCAGAGTGCATGATGATTGGTGACGACATCGAATGGGCGACCATACAAGTACGGGCGGAACTTGCCCAGTGCCCAAATTATCGCCAAGCAGTCCTTCTCTGTTACAGAGTAGTTCGACTCGGCTTTCGTCAGCGTACGGCTCGCGTATGCTACGACGTACTCGTAAAAACCGGGCTTTCGTTGGGCAAGCACGGCGCCGAGGCCGATCCCACTAGCATCAGTGTGGACCTCGGTTGGGGCGGACGGGTCGAAGTGCCGCAGTATCGGCGGGGATGTGAGTAGGCCCCGTAGCGTCACAAATCCTTCGTCGCAGGAGGGGGACCATGCAGATATGTCACTGGCACCACCGAGGAGCTGAGTTAAAGGCAAATTTATGCTGTCGAAGTTGCGTACGAAGCGTCTAAAATGCGAGCAAAGACCGATAAAGCTCCGAAGCGCCTTTATAGAGGTCAGCTTCAGAAATTCGGCTGCGGCTCTCAGCTTCGTATCATATGGGAGGATCCCGTCCTTCGAAACGACGTGTCCCAGGATCGTCAGTTTGCACGCAGCAAAACGACACTTTTTCAGATTCAGCTGCAGCCCAGCTCTTGCAAGGCAGGTCAAAACTTGCCGCAGGCGGCCGAGGTGCGTTTTGAAGTCCGCAGAGAAAACAACGACGTCGTCCAGATAGCAAAGACACGTCTTCCACTTTAGTCCGCTCAAAATACTGTCCATCATTCGCTCGAAGGTGGCAGGAGCGTTGAAAAGGCCGAAGGGCAATACAATAAATTCATAACGACCGTCGGGGGTAACAAAAGCAGTTTTCTCTTGATCTGCTTCCGCCATCGGGACCTGCCAGTACCCGGGGCGAAGGTCTAGCGACGAGAAGTATTCTGCTCCATGCAAACAGTCGAGGGCGTCGTCGATGCGTAGGAGGGGATACACGTTCTTGAGAGTTATGGTGTTCATATGGCGGTAGTCGACGCAAAACCGGATGGACCCATCCTTATTTTTTACAAGAACCATGGGTGACGCCCAGGGACTCTTGGAGGGACGAATAATGTCACGCTGAAGCATGTCATTCACGTGGTCTTCAATGGTGCGTCGCTCTGCCGGTGGTACACGACACGGTCGTTGTCGAAGCGGGGCATGCGAGCCAGTATCGATGGCGTGGCTCAAAACGGACGTACGGCCAAGAGAATTTCGCCCACTATCGAAAGACGAAGAAAACTGGCTCAGAAGTGCAGTAAGCTGCGCTCGTTGGGTGGCGTCCAAATTTTCGTCGATTGAGCGGCAGAAAATCTCGGGACATGTTTCGTCCCGTGTGCATGGAGTAGTGCGCTCAGCTTGTCGACTTGCAGATGGGGCGCATCATCAAGAAGCTCCGTAACAAGACGGGGATCGACCGGCTCTACAAAGCTGCGTGTTTCGCCGTGTAAAAGGGCGCACGAAGTCGTCGACTGGTTCGTAATCATCATTGCACTCGCGCTATTGCGAATCGTCAAAAGGGCGAGGGGTAGCGGAACACATCTGCGGCGGAAGAAAATGTCTGACGGCGTAAAAAGCACCGTGGCCTCAGGAATAGATGTGCAGCAAAGAGGAACAAGAACGGAAGAACGGGGTTGGACGACAGTGTCTTCGGCGATGACCACCTTTGTGTTTGGAGCACAGAAAGAATCTTCCAAGAGAGGCGAAAACTCGACTTCGGCAGGTGCGCACCGTATGACGGCATGATGGTCTGACAAAAAGTCCCAACCCAGGATTACATCATGAGAGCAAGACGGCAACACGACAAATTCAACGGTGTAGAGAATATTCTGAATAACGACACGGGCCGTGCATGCTGCTATGGGCATAACATGTTGTGCACTGGCGGTGCGCAAGGATAGTCCGGAAAGTTGCGTCAGAACCTTTCGAATTGAGCGGCATAGGTCGGCGTGAACGACAGAAACAGCAGCCCCAGTGTCGATTAGGGCAGTAGTGGGGATACCTTCAACAAACACATCAATAACATTTTCGGGCGGAACGTGAGGACATTTAGCTTTCGAGGGCGACGCAGCTCTTGCCTCGGGAACTGCGGCTGTTAGTTTTCCTCCCCAGTGCTGGCACAGCGGCGCCGCATAGGCGACAGCGACGTGGAGAAGTAGATCGGCTGTTGGTGGACGTAGTAGAGCGGTCAGGCGGCAGCGACGTCATCGGCGGATCAGAGGCGACTGGGTACATTGACTGCGGAACAATATACGGCTGGGCGTAAGCGGGGTCGCAGTGCGGAGCCTGTTGGAAGGTGTTCGGAGGCGGCGTACGACGGCGGCAGTAGCGAGCTACATGTCCAGCGATTCCGCATACAAAGCATATAGGACGATTGTCCTGCGTACGCCACGTGCGCGTGGGAAGAGGACTACCCACAGCCGTTTGAAGACGGCTCGCCGGCACGACATTCGGAATCAGAGTGGTCTGCAACGGACGCAGTGGCCCACCATTCTGAGCTGGTGGAGCAGGCGGGTGCATCACTCGAGGGTTGACCGAAGGAGCAGGCCGCAGAGGCGACCTCCCTGCAGCTTCGGCGTACGTTATGGGGCCGCCGACCGGCGCCTGGTAGTGGGCAGTTGGTCGTGCCTCAGCGACCTCTTCTTGTATCACGTGCCTCAGTGCAGGAGCTAGAGGGGACGACAGTTCCGTGGTGTACGGCAGGAGGGACACCTGGCGAGCCACCTCTTCCCGAATAAAATCCTTTATCCAGCGTCGGGTCGTTTGTGTAGGTCGCAGCCAAACTCGACAGGGGCTCGGCTTGAGCGCAAGCTTGCCCAGTTAGGCCCCGTTGTTGCTTTCGAAGCTCGTCGAAGCTCTGACACAAACGTACGACGTCGGCTATCGTTTGGGGATCCTTGGACAGCAGCATCTGGAACGCGTCATCGTCCACTCCTTTAAGGACGTGCCTGACCTTGTCCGTTTCCGTCATCGACGGGTCGACCCGCTTGCACAAGTCAACCACGTCCTCGATGTTGCTGGTGAATGATTCCCCAGCTTGTTGGCCGCGTACACGCAACTGCTGCTGGGCATGGAGCTTGCGTACAGCTGGGCGGCCGAATGCTGCCACAAAGCGGGTGCGGAAGGTAGACCAGGTAGTAATGTCTGATTCATTGTTCGCGTACCACCGCCGGGCGAGCTTATCAAGGGCGTAAAACACGTTATGCAGCTTAGTCGGATCATTCCATTTGTAGTAGGCCCTCACACGCTCATAGGATGACAGCCAGTCTTCGACATCAGTGTCGTCCTCGCCAGTGAATATGGTTAGGTCCCGCTGTCGCATCGCGCAAGAGCAGATCACGGGTGCGCCCGACGGCGCAGGGTGCTGGCTGGTCTCTCGGTGGTTCATCTCGGACAGTGTCCGGTTGCGAAGCCCCAGTGTGGAACTGAGACCATTTACCTCCACCACTTGTGAAGGGTAATAACAGTCACAATGGTAATTGATCGTGGGGTTTTATTTAGGGCGTAGCGTAAGGCAACGGGCTGAGCAAAGGTCCAGCCGGTAAGAGCTCGTGAGCGTGAATGTCCGAGTCGGGCCTTCCTCGTCTTCATGATAATCCTCAGGGCATACCCGATTGGGCAAATGGGGCCTAACTCTTCTCGTTACAGTTACTATAAATATCTCTATTAAATTCCTGTACCTTAAATTCAAACAATCCCTCAGCCTAGGAACCTTGCCCGAGGATTGGGGAAAAGCGATAATAGTCCCTAGTTTTAAAGGAGGTAGGCGCGATAGACCTTCCCATTACCGTCCGATTTCTCTTACCAGTGTCCCATGTAAGCTCCTGGAGCACATCATAGCATTTAATGTAATCGTTTACTTAGAATCAATCAATTTTTTTACCCCTTAGAACCCGGATTTCGTAAATCTCTGTGCTGCGAAATTCAATTACCCGAATTCACACACGACCTACTGCCACACGTGGACAAAAGCCTTCAAATTGACGCAATATTCTTAGACTTTTCTAAGGCCTTCTACCACGTTTATCACAAATATCTGCTTGCAAAACTATCTACCCTTGGTACTAGTAGAAACATTATAAAATGGCTTGAACATTTTCTTTCAGGACGCGTCCAGTTTACCTGATCCAACAATTTCCATTCAGTCCTTACTAATGTAATTTCAGGTGTTCCCCAGGGCGCACGCTTATCCCCAATGTTGTTTTAGATTTACGTAATTGACCTCTCTATCAACAAAACATCAAACTTGCGCCTTTATGGGGACGATTGCGTCCTGTATAACCCCCTTCTTACATCTAATGACATTATCGCCCTGCAACATAACCTTGACACCATCGCTGCCTCCTGCGAAAAATGGCATATGCCTTTAAACCTCGCAAAATGCAAAGTAATGTCTTTCACGCGCAAATGCACCACCACAAATAACACTTATTGTATTCACTCTGTTCCTATTCACCACACCAGTGCTTACAAGTGTCTTGCACTTTATTAGACGCCATCACTATCATGGGTGACACATATTCAAACAATCCGCTGTGGAGCTTCCCGCACACTTGGGTACTTGCGACGCAACTTAAAATCCGCATCTTCTGAAATAAAAAAAACGCATATTTAACGCACGTTCGACCGAAACTTGAGTACGCGTCATTCGTTTGGCACCCATCACAAGCTTATCTCACTGGCGACTTAAAAGCCGTGCAGAACCGGGCTCTCGTTTCATTGCTTCACAATATTCAAGACACATAAGCATAACCGCCTTAAAACAAACTATGTCTCTTCAAATCGCTTACTTCGCGGCGGATAAATTCTCGTCTCTGCCTCCTGCACACCTAATTTTACTTCAGCTGGTCAGGACACGCCCTCCAGAAATGCCAGTTTCGGATATCTTCCCGTATATCTCACACTCGCCCCTTGGCGACGATAAAGTGCCGCATGACGGCGATGAGCATCTCATTCTTCTCCCATGCCATCACGCTTTGGAGAGCGATCCCGGATAATATTGCTTTGCGCAGCGATCGCACAAAATTTCGTGAGAAACTAAACTAACAGTCTTCTTTGTTTGTCTTGTTATTACACTGCTGTAAAATTTATTCTTAGTCTTGCGGTTGTCACTGTAGTGCTCATTCCTTCTTTTTATTGCCCTTTTTGTCTTGTTTCTTGTGAAAAAGTCTGATCACTGCCACTTTTCAAATGTTACTTGAGTGTTACCTGAATGTTACTGAAATGTGACTCTCACTTGAATGTTACTCAAAAATAACTTGAGTGTTAATTCTCTTCCTTTTTATTTCCTTTTTTATTGTCCCTTGTTAAAACTTGTGATCATTGATACTTTTTCATGAAGTTGTTCAAACCCTGATGTACGCCGTCACTTGCGTGTTTATTCCTGTCTTTTTTATTTCCTTGTTTTGATGTCCCTCGTTACTTTTTCCTGAAGATGTTGCAACCTCGATGTACCCCCCCCCCTTATGTAATGCCTTCGGGACCTTTAAGACGAATAAATGAAATGAAATGAAATGAAATGTATTCCTCAATGTCATTTTAAACACACTTCATTTAATTTCGTAGAAATGCTCTCTCTTTGCGTCACGGAATTACTGGCCGGGGCACTGTAAACGTACGCGTCTATTAATGTCAATAATCAACACGTATCAAAAAATTTCACTTGCACGAAAAAGGGCGTAGAGGTTCAAAACGGCGCCCTTTTCCAGTTAGCTGCAGAAGAGGCACTGATTGCTGCACCTACGATTATATACCCCTGATGTTTAGTACAATACCTGTTTCCCTTCCCAACCGGATGAAATGCCTTGCCGTGCACAAACTATTCACTCCCTTCCAACATGAAATTCTTGAAGGCATGGGTACACTTTTATAACTATACAACTACAGTTTTACTACTATAAACAGTAATTCATTTCTTTTGCTTCCTCTCTACATAACAGAGACCAGAAAAATGTCATACTTCACGATTTCAGTAAATCATTAACTGCGTTCCACATGACAAAAAAAATTCACAGGCTAAATGTTTTAAGTACTGCTCCTTTCCTCCTGTAGTCGGTTTCTTCTAATCTAATAACCCCAAACAGAATGTGAACAATATTGGTCACAATTTTGATGTTCTTCCGCTGACATCTGGCTTTCTACAGTGGAGCCACTTGGGCGCCTACTTTTTTATTTATAGCCGTAATATTGTGGATGTGGTGGCCGAACCTGTACAATACGTCTTTTTGCGGACTACTCTTTACTGCTTAAAACATTCACTCTGTAGACAACGAGGCCGCAGTGAACTTTGATATGAGCTACAATATTTTCTGGTGCACAAAATGGGGTATAAGAGTACGTTAGAGAAAAAAAAGTTTCTCTTCAGCGTGTAGCGAATGGAGGGTTTTCTGCAGGGGAATACGCGCAACGCATGCACAGGCGCGCTGACGAAGCCGCGGATACTGCCCGCATTGTGCGTGCTACGCGGCCTGCGGCGGTAACACGACGTCCGCACTGGCCGTTAAGTGGTGCAGGTAGCTCCAGCGACCGCTTATAACAACTCGTTCAAACGAGGCACAAACAAATTTGCTCATACGGGAAAAAAAGCTGGTAATAGTGGCGAAAACTGCACTAGAAAACGCCATCCGCGCCGCTTGTGAAAGCGCCCACGAAATATCCACCGCGGTGGTAGGTCGAAACATCTCTGGCAGGGCCAGTCGGCCACCCCGAGCGCTTCGGAACTCCCGCCATGAGGCGCACGTCTCCCCATTGGCCCAATTATTCGGGCTCCTCCCACTTCCGCTTGCGTCCTGCCTCATTTTCTAACGGAGGCAGGAGCCGCCGCGGGCACGAACAAAAGGCGCTCACAAGGCCGACGCCCGCGAATCGCGTGCAAAAGCGCGCCACTCGGTTCACGCTTCAGAATTACGAATAAACTCTTCCCCTTAAATTTTGCTACTCTTTCCAACAATGTACTAGACGATTTAGCGAATATAAATATCGCCGTGCTACAAGTAGTAACAATTTATGCTGGCATACTGATATCCTAACGTGTGCGCTTCAGCGTTCTGCATGCTTGGTCCACTGAGACCTTAGCTTAGAGCTGCTCCTTCTCATATGAAATATCTGGCCTACACCAGTTTTCTTACACCAAAACTAGGATTTGATTGTGTAGTCTAACATCAACATTAGCGACAAAATCCAAGCAAGGGCTATGCGTTTTATTTACTTACAACACACTCACAGGAGTCTGTAACCAACCGTATGACCAGTAATAACATCAATACTTCGGCGTTGAAGCGGAAATTTCTTCTCTTGAAACTTCTTCACCCGTTCTCAAATAAGCTTGGGTTAGACCGTGCTGCCTATCTTAGACCGTATTCAACAAGAACTGCCCCACCCATGATCATTCTGAAACAGCTTTTTTGGCCACGAAAAACACGTTTGAATTTACAGTTTTTCCCTCGCACCGATAAAGAATGGGCTTTGTTAGCTGCGCTTTTGCCTCGAGGAAACTTGGAAGCGCAGCTGACTCGAAGTGCCACTCTCCCAAAGTGAAGTTTCCTGTGTTGATTCATTGTTGTCCTTCGAAATATCTACCATTCGTTCTTCGCTCATATCGTTTCCTTTTCTCCGTGATATTGTCATTTACTTGTGTTTCAAAATTTCGGCTGTTTTCTTGTCTTTCTGTTTACCCTGTTTCCTTTTTTTCACTATACGTATACCGCAAAAGCGACATATATAGACATCGCACTTGTCTTGCCACTTCTGCTTGAGCTTTCAGAGCCTGCAGTATTGAGTACAATAAATGACCTTTCCACCACTCGCAACTTCCTGTAAATCGTAACTGACTATTCCGAACACTCGTAACAACTGGTAATTCGAAAGTGAGATCGCAACTTGAGCTTCCGACCTCAGTTGTCAGAGTTTATGGCTGTACGGGAATTTCTCTATCGCTTCTCTCGATCTAGCTCTTCGTGTTGCCCAGGCCCCTGGTAACTATTCCGTTAAACGAATGGTCAAACTCTTATCAGATGTCAGCAATAGCAGTTCGTAGATTGACCTAAACTGTGTTTATTCAAATTTTTGAAACCTAATTGGATATGCGTGTACCGTATTTCGATGCGAGCTATTTCTGCCATTTCTCGTTTTGTGGCCCGTTAGACAACCTAATTTTTTTTCAGTGGTATGTTGCACCCTTTATTACTTTTCAATGCATCATCACTAGAATTACGAATTTCTTTTATGAACGTTCTCTTAGTGACACAGTTATTCCTCTTTTTAGTATTTTCAGTAGCTTGGAATATTTTTCCAGACGCCCCCCATCCACCTTGGTCCTGCAGCGAACCTTTCTCTTGTTTTCATTAGGCCTGACAAACCCCAAAATGGTTATATTCGCCTTACTCTTTCTTATATTTTCCTTCGTACACTAAAGATATGTTCTCTGCTTGTATACTATGGAATACTATAGATTTCTTCACCAGTACCTTCAGCCCTAGAACTGACCTTGAAAGCAAGATCCTTTAGGCATGTTCCGAAGCTCGTGTCCTAGCAGACACACTCAGGCATTGTCATATCCCAACCTGAAGTGCGTAAGTTTTTTCAAACAAATATTTATCAAGGGGACAATAAAAATTAATTTCAGGTTGCCTCAGAAAAATAAAGGTATCCCTAACCTACAAAAACGCCAACGTGAGTCTCATTCACAAGAAGGGAAAGGTCAAAGAGGTTAAAAATTACACACCAACGGGCCTTTTTTTAATGTGTACATGGTATAGTTAACCACACAAGCGGAAAGTCAGAATTTGAACGACCGACCGAACAGGGTCTACATAGTTATAGCTACCCAAAAACAAGTGAAACATCCTAATAACGAAGCTTATTGGCAGACACTTCGTTTAAAAAAGTGGCTACAAATATACAGTAACCTTAGTTGGGTCGGCCAAAAATTCGATGAAGGGGTGAACGGCGAAAACTCACGGGCAAAGCATGGACTCACCTAGCACTCGGTCCTCAATCGTTGTGGCTGGATATCTTTGGGAGAGGCGTTTGCTTTGCAGTGGACACAACGCAGCTGCTACGATGACGACGATGAATCAACAACTGATGATTGTGATGTTGTTAATCTAGAAATAGACGAATCTGTTGAGCAAAATATAACTCGTCATATTGCATTTCTTCTTTCCAAGACGGGATTGTATTTACACCATGGCAATCGTGGTAGCCTTGAAAGGGAAAGGAATACAGGGGACTTAAAGTTTTCCAACCATGTATAGCAGGAAAAAATGGTCAGCGTAATTCTTCACAAGAAGAGCGAAAATATTTCATGAAGATGGAAGTGAGTCGTACTAAAATTAGCACTCCAAAATTGTTTACTGCCAGTCTCAAAAGGTATTCCTAAAATGTGGTACCAGTGGTACCAGGTAATCGAGAATACCTTAGCTACTTGCGACTTGCAGGCGCTGTTGCCTTTTTCAATTAGAACAGTTAAAAGCCAAAGATGTCGCTATAATAGAAATAAAGTTTAATACGAAGAAATCAAAAGCATTATTATACACTCCTGCAGAAAACGTCCCCTTCAGCGTAATTAGGTACTTCCAGAGGGGAGTAAAATAACCACATTAGAAGAGTGTTCCGGGCTAATCCTAACTACAAAAGGACGACGAAAAATTGCTATCGGCAAGGCGGCATATTTTGCGAAAGCTCCCTCAGTTTACCCTATGCTCTGTGACGCAAAAAAGGAGGGTATACATGCACCGATTACGTACGGCTATTGATCACTTACGGGGCATAAATTAGCTTCTCTGACAGATAAATAGGACAACCCAACCGGCAATGAAAAGTATGATGTCATTTCAGATGACACAAGCTACTTCACATTACTACTTCAGTCGAAGACGTCAAACATCAGCATAAGAAGAAATAAATTTGGCTCGTGCTTTTAATCTGAAGAACTTCCAACCTGTTGATTATCCAGGCAACCGCGTGGCTACCAAGATGGAGGACTAGAAATACGGGAAGCACATTGGGACGATTGCCGAGTGAAATCAGAAAATGATGTTGATCATAATGATAATGATTACAATGATGATGCGATTTGTATTCGTGATTTCACCCAGCAAATTTTTTCGATACAGTTTGTAGCCACAGTGTAGATTATTTCTCAAAGCCTGCGTTTCTCTCGCGTTACGCACTTCCTGATAGGTTACGGTTATGATGCACTACCGTGCCCGTTCCTTACCTCTAGTATCGGTCAGCAGCGCTTTGTAAGTCTCTTTCCCTCCATATTTCAGAATACTTTCTCCACTCATGTGGTAACCACTCAGCGGAAAGGTTTTATCTTCAAATACTCTGTTCAGGAGTAGGTATTCTATACAATGTTTGATTCCATGGTTCAAAGAATAACCATTGTTTAATTGTTGATAAAAAATCACTTGTGACACCAGCGTGTTTTTTTTTATTGTTCAAAATCTAGCATGCCACCTGTCCAAATAACAACTTCTTTTGTAAACAACTTCTGTATGACAGAGTGAAAACTCATTAGTGCGTCGGTACCGCTCGAAGCATCACCTGGCTTACTTGGGGAATATACTGCCGAAGCCATCGAATCACTTCGATCGTGTGATTAGCTGCCCCTATTATTTAAACGCAGCCCGTCGATGCTGATCGTCGCAAGCACTGATTGATGGCCGCCGTCTTGATGGCCGTCGTCGTTGGTATGATCATCGCTTACTTCAAGGGAAATGAAGTTCAGCGACAGCTATGCCGCTGTTTAACACGGCCACTAGGTGGCGGTCCACCACCACCACGTAGCTGGAAAATCGCACGGAAGGCCCACCTCTAACGAAATATCATCCACACATGGCGTACTCACTGTAAAAAGGGACAAATGAATTTTTTTGCCGTGTTATTTGCGTAGAGCATGGCTGAACCTCCTACAGGAATTTTTGTCAATGCTTGCAACCAGCTACTTTCAGTTGTCATTACAATGAGTCCACATTTTTTCAGCCTGCCGCGGCGGATAAACTGTTTGAGGATACAGTTGCATTGTAATAAAGGCTGACCTCGTATAGTTTCATACTCCCGCCAACCTCATTTGTTTTTTTTTATTTCCAACACGAACTGTCGTGAGGCATCGTGAAGGGCATAGACCCCTCTGTTCAATGAAAAACTGCTATTATGTACAACCTTCCTCTGTTTTGCGCTGAAGGAGTATGCAGGGCACACAGGTCGCTGCATCATCGTAAGAATGCGAGAACATAATATTTCAACAAAGACAACGCCAACGTCAAATGTCACACTACATTGCAACGCATTGAACCATGTTGTGGGAGTGCGACATGTACGGGAAAATGAGACATGGCGGCTTATAGTAGAGGTGTTTAAAGTAAGTTAGTGAGGAGCTTGAACTTGACCCCGTTGAATTTTACTTCTGGCGTAGAGGAAAAGGTTTTCGGACGAACACACGGGGCGACTCGCGGGGTGACGAATTGAAAGTGAATAATATCGTCGTGTGCTTTGATAGTGTATTACGTAGGAATAATTGATATGTCATCATCATTTATTAATCGTTTAGAACCCCCGATGGGTATTACATAAGGGGGGGCAGTGTCATCATAGTGCATGTGTGGCGCAAAAAAAATACGGGTCGACACATAGTTCACGAGAAAAATTATACAACAACCAATTTATTTGAGAATTTAACAACCAAAATAATAATAAACCAAAAATGCAGCAGGGGCAAGTCGTGGGGATTATATAAATTAAAGGCTAAGGTGATATAACAATACTTCTGTGAATTTGGCCTGATTGCATTCACGAACAGAGCCTGGTAGCTTGTTCCATTCTTTGATAGCACGTGGTAGGAATGACGTATTGGAATGGTTAGCCGGTAGTGATGAACCGAGGCTTGTCGAATCACGGCTCCCTTTGAGATGCTCGTGCCGCAAACAGCGCCGCCGACAGGAATCAACAGTGCCCATCAACCCGGACAGTGCCTCCTGTGACGGCGTCTTCCTTAACCGTGCGCGCTCCTGAGCTTTAACTGAACGTCGGGATGGAGGCAGGTGAACAATGAGCGGCAGGCAGCAGCTTCGAAGACCTTTCATCTGCGGCATCACCATCCGACCCTTGTACGTCTGCTACGCATGTGGGCAGTCACTGAAGCCAACCATCCATCATATGGGACTGTAGGTCTGTAGGGCCACGTGAGACACATCGGCCTGCCTGGGTACTCGCTTACGAGGACTGGATCCTCCGAAGGGCCGCATCAAACAGACTTTATCCGCACTTCGGCGGTTCGTTCTTTCTATGTTGGGACACTATTGAGGTCTTCATCTCCCTCCCTGCTTACCCATGTGGCCTTGTCCCTTTTAATAAAGTTCGGTTCAAGGAAGGGAGGGAGAGGGACGCTTTTATGTCGGTGACGCTGGGATAACAATCATATTTAGAAGTGATGAAGTGGGCCTGCGCGGTTCGATGGCATTGATTAGGTACGACTGATGAGGGTTCTAAACAGCAGATGCGTATTCTAACTTTGTCGGATGAAGGTCTCGTCTGCCATTTTGCGTATGGTTGGGGGCGATAATGAAAGATTTCTTCTAATGTAGCCAAGCACTTGGGATGCTTCCGCAACAGGTTTTATTATGTGTCCGGTCCAGGTTATGTTTGCGGTTAACAGAATTCCTATGTATCAGTATGATTCTACTAGTAAAAGCAAAGTTGACATTAAAGTGTACGTGTAATTAAGTTCGGAACGTTTATGTGTCACGTGCAGAGAATTTACATTTGGATAAGTTGAATGTTCTTACCCAAAGAGATCCCCAATTCTCTAACATTTTTAAATGTTTTTGTAGTAGAATGTGGTCTTGGTTGTTACTCATTCGGCGATAAATAACGCAATCGTCGGCTAAGAGGTGGATAGTTGAAGAAATGCCAGATGAAATGTCATTGATTTAGAATAAAAATAGTACCATACCGAGAATTGAGTCCTGTGGCACGCCAGACAACATTTGAGCAGGGGATGAAGGACGCCCATCAATGACAGTGAATTGGCCGCGGTTAGTTAGAAAAGCTTTAACTCAGGAAAGAGGTAGTGCATCCAGAAAAAAGCACGAAAGTTTAGATAGTACCCTTCGGTTAGGAACGCGGTTGAAAGCTTTCGAAAAATATAAATAGATGACATCACTTTGGAAAGAGGAGTAAAAGTTCAGATGAAAGTCACTAGTAAATTCGAAGAGCTGGGTTTCGCATGACAACCCGGGCCGAAAGCCATGTTGTTTATGGTTGAAGAAGTGGTTGATTTCAAGGTGGCGCGACGTGCGAGAGTATATAATATGTTGCAGTAATTTACAAGCTATACAAGTTAATGAGATGCGACGGTAATTAGAGGGATCGAGGCGATTGCCTGCCCTAAATATCGGTGCTACTTTACTTTTATTCCAGTCAGACGGAAAGATGCCAGTAGAAAGTGATGGGTAAAGATAAAAAACAATATAGAACTCGAAGCAGCAATTGTGCCTTTGAGCACCATCGCGGAGATTTTATCAGGACCCAGTGCACCAGAAAGTTCAAGGTTGTTGATTAGTTGGGCAATACCATCCCCGGAGATTGTGATAGGAGGCATTTGGGTAAATTCAGGTATAGAATGGGTAGGAACAAAAGATTTCGGCTTATGAGTGAATAAGAAGAAAAATACGGGTTCATAGTATTGGAACACTGGTACAGGTGAACCATCGGCAGCCATCAATTAAATATTATGGGTCTGATTAAGGCCAGGCTTTAATAGATTCCAAAAGTTTAGGGTTAGATCGAAGTATGTTTAGAAGATCGGTGTGAAAAATTTATTTTTGGAGCACTTTAGTGAGGTGGTATATTGGCGTAGGCAAGCAAAGTAATCTTTCCATCGTTAAGTTGATTTCTATGTTTTAGCAGCGCGGAAAATGCGTTTTTTTCTTATGTGATAATCGTCGTAAATGATTAGTGTAAAAAGGCTTGCCTGCGTCACCATAGATACAAATAAGGGGCTCGTGTTTTACAGTTAGAGCGGTAATTTTTTGTTTGAACAAAAGCCAATTTTCGTCAACAGATCTGCTGGGAGTACCCGAAGCAAAAGTATGGTAAAAGGTTTCGAGTTCTGTATTAATGGCATTGAAGTTTGCTTTCCAGTAATCATAGATTCATTTCCTGAATGGCTGCCGGATTCAAATGGGGATGAAGACGTTAAATAAGATAATACAGTGATCACTGATTTAATCAGTGCAGGACAGGGATTGGGCAAGCACATGTTTTGAAACACGGACTAAGTCGAGAATGTTAGTGCCTCGGGGTGGAGTGGAAACTGATTGCGTGAAGTTTAGGTTAAGCGTGAGATTAAGGAATTCCTTCTCCTGCCTTGAGGTTGCTGTAAGAAAATTCCAGTCTATATCGGGGAAGCTGAAGTCCCCGCAGATGATATATTTAGCATGCGCAAAACGAGTCTGAAGGTGTAGGAGGATGGAGTAGAGGTCGTCGATGAAGAAACTGTCACAGTCAGGTGCACGGTAGCAAGCACCTAAAATGTTCGCTGAAGTGGGAAGGGTGATATTGACGCATAGAATTTCGTGACAGGTGTTAATGGGAACGGAAAACGAGGTCACGCAAGATTTTATAACAACTAAGACGCCGCCTCTGCTCCGTCCAACCCTGTCAGCCTGGTAGATGGCGAAATTAGATTGATTGTGAAGCAGTTCATCGTTGGAGATGTCGCTGCTGAAGCAAGACTCTGTTAGTACGGTGACGTCGGTGTTGTTAGCGTCAATGAAGGCTTCAAAATATCATTTTTATGAAGATTGCTCCTGACGTTGGCTAGTGCGACGTTCAAGGTGTGACAAGCTGGTGATGAACGACGATATGGCAATGACGGGAGAGGATGAGGAGAGGAACATGGAGGGAGGGAAGGCTGCGATAACCCCTATGCCTTTAAATCGATTACAGTATCGCTTTCAGCACTGTAAACAATCTGGTTCTTGTTCATGTGTAGCCTGTCAAAGCGAATTTTGAATTGATTTTTTTTTGTGGGCTCGGCGTAGAGATACAGCTTCTTTTGAGCACGTCTGACGCGTGCTGAGTAGTCTTCACGTACCGCGATCTTGGTTTCTTTAAGCTTGGGCGTTGTAGACAAATTTTTTATTTATCTGTGAAGCGGGCAAGTTTTACAGTTATAGGACGTTTTTTTTATTTTCTTGAAAGCGGCCTAACCTATGGGCATGCTCGATGTCAGAGCTATTTACGGCTATTTAAAAATTGCTTGAAAAAAGCTCAACTACGTGTTTTTCCCTTTCGTCCCAGCTTTCCTCCTTTGAATCGGCTATTCCGAAGAATAGCAAGTTCGTAGCGCCGCAAGTGGTTGTCGGAGTCATCGCATTTGTCACTGAGCACTTTGAGTTCGGATGACAGATTGGAAATAATTGTAAGAGAACTGGAGGGCAGTATTTCTCTTGAGGGTGGGTTGCTGGGGTCATTAGGCTTTTCAAGCGCATCGATTCGAAATTATAAGTGGGTGACTTTTTCGCTTAGATCAGATTCAGCCGTGCGTTTTTGTTTAATATCTTCTAACGTATATTATGGTTTTTTTTTAAGTTGGAAATGAGTGTCTCAAGGAATTCAAGGGTGACAGTTTGGCCGGGGTTTACTTCAGTATCCCCTGAGAGGAGAAGCAGAAGACAGGTGACGAGAGCATCGGCCTAAGAACATAGCAGTGATTGGCACACTAACCTACGCCATGTATAAAACGATGTGTTCTTAAATAAACACCTACTTGAAAACTGCCGTGTTGTCTTCTTCCTTGTGATTTGTATTTTCGCAGTTTGAATTTTAATGTAAATTAGAAATGTCCTAGCTTGCATAGTTCCTCGCTAAACTCATATACTATACGCTGTTAGCTTTCTGCTAACAGCGTAATCAATACGCTTTCACCATGAGCATGATATGCGACAACTGTTACGACCCAAATTTCGGGTTCTTAATTTAATGTGCCGAACTCACTGAGGAAAAACGCTTTCAGCAGTTCGGCATTTTCTTTCAATGTACTGGAACGTGGGCTTGCCCGGTGAGTCCGGAGCTATGGTAAATGTTTCATTAGAAAGGGTGTGCATGGAAAGCTTTCCAAGATGAAATATTACCTTCAGGCGCGTGCACGATGAAATTACTTCTTGAAAGTGAAGTGGTCACACGCAAAGCCAGGGTTTTTAAAGCAACTTTAAATTAAAGCAAAAGTTTGAATAGCATAGCAGTGTTGTCACATTTCACCCAAATAATACATACTACGCACAAACTCGACAATCTTTGTCGGCTGTGCGCACAAAATGCAAAGCTTCCGTCATAAAGTTTGGCGCACGCGCGGCCGTTATATTTGTTGGAACTTTTATTGCAATAAACTCACTCGCTGCGCAGCAAGTCCTTCCGCTGCCCACGGAGAGATGGAAGAGGAAGTTGGAAGTATTGGTCAAATAGCGCTGAAATTAACACGACGACCACAGCATAAAAGGAAAAAAGAGGACCAAACGAAACGGAAGATGCGTTACTAGCAACTGTGAAACGTTTAATAAATGACACAACATATAAGTACCCCTGCCACCTCGTATCACTTCCCAGTGCACGCGCGAGTCATATAATTTCATACAACAGTTTTTTAGATACTGAGTCTCTCTTTCCAACTATGACACTGATGAAGCACTGACGCCCTTACCTTCTAGGCCAGAAGATGAGTGCGTTGTTCTATTATGTCTAGTTACCAACTATCACAAAACCAACCTTTATTGGAGGGCGTTGGAAGGTGGTGAAGCAAACACACCAGGTACGGGTGCTGTGGGGTCTGGCGGCGTTGGGGCCAGTTTGGGTGAGATGGTGTGGACTTTAGTGTGATGGTAGTAAGGGTGCCTTGGCAGTAGGCGCAAGATACATGCGTCCACCCACCATGGAAAACGTTTGATGATGAGAATGACTGGTGGCATAAAAAGCTCGGTCGTGGCGAGGATTCCCTTCCGGGATGGGGTAGGTGAGCAAGTGCGGAAAAGCACACAGAGCTGTTTCTGGTTCTGCTTATGAAAATTCCCGGTTGATGAGATTTGTGGTCTAAGGCATATACCACTTATTTTATACAAAACTTCTACCACCGGGGATTCATGCGATACCAGGATGGTGTAGAGGAGGTCAGTTGAGAAACTATGTCAGCGCATAAAAGTGGATGATTTGGCTACATGGTCAGGGAAACGTATACAGCAACGCTGTAAAAACGAGACGACTGAGAACCAATAGGACTAGCGCTGACCAAGAATGGAAGCCCCGAAACTGGTGACAGTTTGGGAAGAAGTACGCATCCAGACGGGTTTGTAGTCTGTCCATATGGCAACAAAAAAAGGGGCATGTGTAGACACACCCAGAGCGCTGGCGGTTTCTCATGCTGTAGTAGTGAAAGGGCTGAGGAAGGTTGCCGCGCGAATTTATTACGTCGTTATTTTGGATGCCCACAGCCGCGTCTACTGGATAGGTTCAAAACCCCGCAGCTTACGAATCGCAGCCGTCTGGGACTGTGGCGTATTTGTCGACAGTAGGTGGCCCGAGGTGTGCCGTGCGAACAGTGTTGCGGGCGGGGCGCAACTTTTGGCTATTTGTGCCTGCTCTTACTGTTGCGGCAGTGTGCTATGCCGACTTACTTGTTGTTGTCGTTTAAATAAGGTAACTTTTGGGTGTCCAGAAGGAAATTTGTGAAGCTTGCTTGGGAGAATGTCAATCCTTGCAATTACTTGTGGTTTGAGGGCTAAATATGGGACCCATACGTGATGTGCCTTAAAACCATTCCTTGCACTGTTTGTGTCAGCTTCTTGGAAGCCATAATGGCGGGTGAAGACTCGTTGACAAAGCTGGATGCGTGCAGCTATTGCTTCATGGAACCACGGCAGTAAAGCGGCCCATGACACACCTTAGTGGCAAGTTATACCCAAGGCGCGGAGAGTTCACACAGACATGACGAAGCGGCCTTTGATTGCTGCTATAGCGGTGACAACGTGATTCTTCTAGCGCAGAATAAAAGGGGCTAATTTTGATTGGGGGTACGTGAAGCCTCACGTTTGCAAATACCCAGTGCTGTTGTCAATGGCTTGCTATAGTTGGTCTTCTTTGCTGCCCGGAGACCCGCTGTTGGCCCATCTGCTAAGATTGTAGATGTCATATGCATGTGAAATAGCCGAGGGTGCGGTTGAAATGCGATGGCAGTCCTGACAGGGCAATGTAGACAAGGAGGGGAGAGGTGACAGAGGCCTGGGAGATGCAATTGGCTGTCGTGCCAAACTTGTCCGGTGCGTAGGGCCCAAGATGGGGTGAGGGTGGTGGGTGGGGGTGGCGTGTGCGGTTTATACCGAAAGCGCGAATGTAGCTGTGCGTAGCGCCTCCACAATTAAGGCCACGAGTCTGAATGAAAGGCTGGCATGGACCTCATATTAGTGTTTATATGGCCGCAATCATGTTGTAAGATATACTTTTAGGTAAGGACGCACCTACTAAAGAAACATCGTTCAAACATATTCCTGGGATAGTTGGCACATAGTTTCAAAATTTAAACCTCGATAAACGCAACGACACAGAAGAACGACGGGACAAGCGCTCAAAGACAACGTTTCTTACAGTGCATCGATCGTTTTTTTTTTCGATTGTCCAAATAACGCCGAGACCATTTATGACAGCTCCCTCCATTCCGGGAGAACCGAAGCTACCCGAGCGCCAGCCACTCACAGGTGTTCAAAGTTTGGATACCTTCGGATCATCGCGGGGCTATCTTGGCAGCTTCCGTACCTAAGCGGCTGATCGGTGCAGTTTTGATGACTTCGGCGACAGAGCAAACGATAGTTTAAAAAAAAGCCATGATAAAACATGAGGGCGGGCCGCACTGGTTGTAGTTGATGTTTTAACATGTTCTTGGGAGGTGTTGTGAGTCGGTCACAATCAAAACAATTATAAAGACCTAATCCAAGGTGAGTGTCCCGCATGAGCTGTTCAACACTAAATCAAGCACAATTTTACCCTCGCGCAACAAAAGAACTTGCGTGTACATACTTCATAAACGAGGCAATAAGGGCAGCTGGCAAGATACAATATTTAACCTTCCCTGCGATACTGACCAAATGAATGCATGCTCTGCGGCAGTCCCCCGTGACAGACGGTGATACCATAGATACCATGATGCCATCCTTTGACAGAGAATGATTAAATATATACTCCCAGTCGGTATTTGTCTGAGATCACGGTTGTGCAAAAACGCTAGCTTTTCCGATTTTCGAGGGGAAGTGCTGCCTAGTGTTTATCATGTCTGCAATAAAAAACAATGCAGTGCCATCAATTTTGCCGTCAGCTACCGCACTCCAGGACTCAGTATCAGCACCAGGAAAAATAAAATGGACGCCACCACACAAACCGAAACTGGATGTCCAGTGAAGATGTAAATCACTGCGCATGCTGATGTGGCCGGGTATGAAATGTTCCTCGTTGTCGCGGCGGGATTCTCGCTTGCACTCGGCTTCTCTGGCGGCAAATGATCGGTCCTGACGCATGCGCTCGGCATCTTGGGCGAGAACTTCTGGGTCCTGCCTAGTCAGAGGCATGCGCTAGCCCTCGAATGACGTCACCCACCTCACCCTTCGAGAGCAGCTGCAAACCTAATCTTTACCTGAACACAAGGAAGGGTTCCCATCGTTCACCGGTGCCTTTTTATCCTTCAAGCGTTTTCGATGATTGTTTCGTGATTTTTCTTTACACGAATAATGAGCTCATGCAGTACGACTGATTAGCCTGACGCATGCGGTCGCCGTTGGGCGAGACCTGCTGGGTCCTGCATAGGTTTTTTTGTTTACGACACGAAGTATTGCGACCAACGAGGGAAAAACAGCTTCGCTGTAAAAGTAAGCGTCCGCTGGCGGCAGCTTGTCCCAGCTACTTTATGGTTAAATTCCCAGCTGAACCCAGCTGGTCCTAGGTGGGCCCAACTGGGACCAGCTGATTTCATTTGGGAATTGAATCATAAAGCAGCTCGGACCAACTATACTTTCTCTCGGGCAGTCACCATAAATGCAGCAGAGAGGGTAGCTGAAGCTAAAACGGATAAAACTAGCGGCTAGAAAGACTACGTTTCTTTATTGTACGCGGCGTTCTGTAGCTTAGATGAATTAATATGCCACACTGCGGAGGCGAAACGACGTCGTCGAAATGTCCGGCGGTGTCCAATGTTCAGGTGAGCCTCCACGCGGCCAAAGATTAGGTTGCGACATCGGTACAGTCGCAGCTGTTTTGAAGCTACAGGTTACCCTAAGCGTTGAGCTCACATTGCGTTTGATAAGACGGCGAGCTCACACAACCAACCTTGACTAACAGGTGTGATTCTAGTCACTGCGAACAGCTTTGGTTTTGAGAGTCGCGGGTACCGCCATCTGGTGCTGCCAGATGAATTCTTGGACGCTGCCAAGATAAGAGTAGGGCCGCCAGACGTCTCTTCATCGTTTGGCTAGGAATACGGTTCCACCATCTATTTGTGACAGCGTTTTCATTCGCTTTGTTCACGTGATGCCTTTGACAATGGCAGCAAGTGCAACTTTCCTTCTCACCCCTTTTTTGCATTACAGAAACAAGCTACGCGTGGTGGTAACTGTACTACCCGCCAGTCACCTTTGTCGTTATTTTGCCGACAACGGGTGTCGCCTTTAACTCAAATTTATCAGAACAATATCGTTACCTTTTTCAAAACTCCTTATCATCATATACCGTTCATATACCTTCTAATGCCAATAACACGCGTTTCATCATTCATTATTTCTTTCCTTCTAAGATTAGAGATATTTACCGTAAACATTCAATACCGTTTTCTGTGATATCACTCTGTGAATAAGTGTCTACCAATATAAAGATAACTTTTTCAAAATTCAAATATGCAGTAAGCAGCCAGCTGCTTGATATTTACTTTTGTTACTTTTTTACTAGTTTGTTGTTTTTTCTTTATTGTGATTTCATCTGATGGGTAATATTTGCGCTGACTTTTAAACTCGTCATTATAGCTGATGTGTTTAATTTGCTATGACTCAATGGTTTGGTTTGTTTTGGAAAGTTAGTACGTGTTTTGTGTATCATTATCGGAGCAGAACTTAGGGGTCTGACCATCGTACCTCCGTATTTGTACAAAAATAAAAACCTAATATATATTTCATAGCTCTAAAAATTAACAACCGGGTTTATGGAAAAAGGCCGGACAGGTCGCGACCACCGTTTAATCTGAAGCCACCAACGTGCAAACATTAGTTTGGTCCTCCCAAGGCTCTCCCGAGCACACTTGCAAAAGGGCGGCTGAACACGTACAAATATATTCATCCGAACATGTACTTTAATATTGAGAATGATCCGTGCTCTGAAAGCGTCTTATATCTTTGTACAAGCTTTCAGGCAATGGACACAAACTATATGCTTAGGGGCTGCCTGGTCTTTGACACTACTGAATCACCCCTTTTCACATTAACTGGTTTTCACGTTAACCGCTGACACAGAATGGGGCCACCACCGTGGATTGCGAGCTAAGCACCGTCAACTATTACGGATCAATTGTTCGCATCATTCGAAGTGCGGGGATACTGGATAACGTCTTAATGTTCTGTGTTTTATCTCCACGGTATTGGCCGTAAGTAGCGGGTGTGGGCGAGAAGTAAGTATGCGAAAACATAACAAAGGCGAGCAGATTTTTTCTTCGTATTGTTTTTGCAATTTAATATCCAACATTTTTCAAGTCGTTCACAGAATACAAAGTACCTCGTGTGCGTTCTTCGTCGGCGTCCTTTTTAAAACTGAGTTCGTCGACTCTCGGGAGGGACGGTTCATGACCAACAAAGTGCGACGTGCCGAAGGGTATTCAGTGTGCAATTTGTCCTTGGGCGTTGTCCGTAGTCGTGGATTCTCTTTTCATTCATACGCTGGTGCTGCAAAACAGATTCGTGTGTACGCCGGTCACGAAGGCTGTAAAATGTGTATATGGCGTAGGCGGGGTGCCGCTGTGAGTACACGTGTGAGTCATGCGTGACATACAGAGCACCTCCAGTTCAAGTTGGAAGTGGTAGATGCGCCATGTTAAATTGCCAAGATTCCTCAAGGCGATGTGGGAAGACCCGACGCGTGCATCGTAGCATCACAGCCTGCCGCTGTAGCTGTGCAATGTGCAGAAGTTGTGGTGAAAGAAATATCACACGGCCTGGCGCCATATTATCGCTAAGTAAAAAACGACACACTCAGATTACGCTACCGCGCATTTTCAGTTCATTTCGCAAAAAGATCGGAGAAAGGGTATGCACTTTTTTCTTCTTAGGAGGAGATCTAGGCTGAGCACTGGCAGCCAACACTTGCTTGAGGTCAAATTGAAAGGTACCTTTGTTGCGCCTTGTGTATTTGTACGTGTACTCTTTAAATTTATGTCCCTAGTTTCAGTATACCGATTTTCTTCCAATGATATTTATTATAAAGCTCAGTAAAGCACTTCTTACGGTTAGTTCGTTCTTTTTAGACTTAGGTTAGATTAATGGGCTGACAGGCTTACGATTAACGGGCGAAGACGAAGTACACATAACACGAACGGGAAAGCGCAAAGCGAACGGAAAAGCGCGAAGGGTGCATCGGACTTCAATAAATCCTTTAGCATAGCGTTTTCTAGTAATTCATATGTTGACGGAAATGATGAAAATTTGAAGGGTGCTCATTACACATTCCGCAAGTTTTAAGTTTGTTTCCCAAAAGCGATGGCATTTTGTGGTGCAACAAAACGGTTGCCGGTTTAACAACATCCGTTAATTAGGAGCTTTTCTTAACACTGTTGTTTGTTTGGGATATGTAACAATTATGCGGATTAGGTTTTCAAAACCAACAGGAACTTTCGCTTTACTCGCTTAATTTTTAGCACACGTTATTGCTTAATTTAGGACGTAGTGAGATGTTACGATATTAGGATTAACCAACCATATTGCTCCCACTAAAACAGTTCACGAATGTTTCCAGCATTAATTATTTTATTATATACTGCACCACTGACACCCAATACGTCTGTCGCAGGGTAGTTGCGTACATAACAATCCAAGCAAGGAATGTAATTTGAATACCAGTTCAGTGAATCGGAATAACAATCCATGGCAAGAATTGGGCAAACTAAACCAGAACACAGAAGAAACGACAAGGACGAGCGCACCGAGTCCTTGTCGTTTCTTCTTCGTCTTTTTTCTTTTGCGCAATCGTTGCCATCAGTCGCTTCGAACTATCCCGGCTGGCGGTGTTGCAGAATAACAAATATTATGGCAGATCAAGTGTAGTTCCTGTTAGGGAATTTCATTCAGCAATTGTGTAATCAGAACAGATAATACAAACCGCACACCAATACAGGTATGCGAACCAACAAACATGATTGCGGACGATATATGGGTCTATTATGGAATCATATTCTTCTATTGTGTGAAACATCATAGAGAAGTTGACTTTGTCAGCTCTAGCAAAATAGGGTGCTAGAAAATGAGGTTAGTGATTGCGCGTTTGCGGAGCTAGAAAAAGACATAAGTACGGTGGCACGACATTTCCGAGTTGGTTATTACATGTTGCAAAAAATTCCGTCCGAAATTTTTTCCTTCGCAGTGGAATTGGCGGGATATTGTCAGCTTTGTCGAGGTCATAAGGACGAACAAAGCGAACACCTTCACGTCACCGGACTGTCTCCTAGCTTAATAACGCTGTCGGAATGAAAACATCTCGGGTTGTACATGTGCCACAACAGTGGCGAATCTGAACACATACACAAACGTAGCTGCAGTAGGTGGTTTGTAACATGGTCTCGGTCGCTAGTAGGGTTGGCTACTTCGGCATAGGTGATGTCTTCCGCCACGGCCTGCATATCTTCGTCAGCACGGGCGAACTCGCATGGCAGTGTGTCATTCAGAACAGCACATGGGAATACTGAGCGCTCTCGAAATTCTCTCTCCAGGCACTCAGCGCCGTCGTCTTTGGTATCAGAACGCCTCTCTTTTGGAGCCCCGCAACAAAGTCGCATGACACACGACACGCACCGTAATGGCCTGGCCATGGCTGAGCTGTATTCGCCTTTACCTCAGGGAAGAGGAGAGTCGAGTCCGGCCGGGGTTTTAGGTGCAGTATCGCACTCCAAAATGCTGCGCAAAATACAGCCGACTGCGTTTAACTGGCCTGCACCCGTCAAATGATGTCCGCTTTCGTAACTAAATCCAAATTCTTCCGTTTTTCGTTACCATGGCTCTGAACTGCGTGCCGCGGATAAACCAAACATCCACAACGCCACAGAGGTGCTTCTGCGCTAGCCGCCGTTGAAAAGCGCTCAAACACGCAGAAAAAAACGCAAGAAACCGAGCGCTTCCGGTGTGTTTCTTCTTCTCCTTTGTTGCTTTTCGTACTGAATCCCTCCCTGCGTTCTCGCTAGCTTGCTGCAGCCCTCAATGCTATCGTGCGAGCAGGTGCTGAAGGCCATGGAAGCGACGCGCCGACACCTCCTTTTCACCGAGCGCGGCAGCGCCCGTGAGGAGTCATCACCGCCTTCACCCGATCAGGGGAGACTCACTTGCAGAACACTTGCGGCGCAGCCATCGATATACCGAATGTTCCCGTGATCGGGACTTCGATACACGTGTACAACAGTGCTATACTTTCGCATGGTATTTACGAGAGGATTGACTGTTCGATATATACAATAATTCGATATATCCGTGTTCGATATACGTGTGTTCAACTGTAATTCAGGAATGAGCCACAAAAACCTTATTTTACCTCCAAGCGTTAATTTCCTGTGCCGGAAAAAATGCCGCCTGAATGGCAGCTCCAACCGATGGCGTCCCAACACCAACAAAGAGTTCGCCGTGTGGACGTCGCCGTTTAAAATCGCGAGGGATAACGCGATGCGAACGGGACCCTGTAACGCAAATGTTTTCTGTGCTGAAGAAGGAGCTTAAGCGCTCAATAAATTTTCTCAAACCTCAGAATTAGTTCAGTTCCAAAGCGTTCAGTGGTAGCACATTATTCATTTGGGGTGTGGGACATGGGTTCGATCACCTTCTTATGCTTTCAAAATTGCCCATCTACTGTAATAGGGAAGTCAGGGTCCATTCAAGTAGACCGCTGTTTTAGTCGACCTCACCTGCCCAAAACTTGGTGTGCTACGGAACATCTAGTTTGGAGTACAGTAGAACCCCTCTCTTGCGTTCCTTGGAGCTGCGTTTTCCAGGCTGCAAAGTTGTGTTTGTCTATTAGCGGCAACGATCACATAGAGTCCCATGTATTAAATTCCTCACTGTGACATTGTGGCTCAGAGTACGTTAACGGATCATTCGTCGCTATCTGACACTGCGAACCCGCCCAGGCAACATGCTCGGACCACCATTTTGACGTTTCATGAGCCTTGGCAAGGCTTAGGTATACAGAACTGACATCATGAAGCCGCAGACTGCTGCGATTTGTCTCCAATACATGGCCCTATGTAACTCTATGCTATCGCCATCATCACGGCGCTTACAACGGAAGTTTTACTTCTAAATGCCGGAAGTGCCTGTTTTCCATAAAACACCACCGCAGATTAGTACGCACTCGCGTCGTCATCGTGCGCTTAAAGATTTTAGAACACAGTTGAACTTGCAAACGCGAACTTTGTCGTACCTTGATGGCGTTGTGAAAACAGGGGGCACTTTCCCTTAAGGAAAAGCTTGTCGTACAAAACGCAGTAGACAAGCAGGCAGCGCGGAATAGAGTCGGTGTCTCTAGGGACTTTGCATTGCCACGCGTGTTGGTTTCCAGCGATCGCAAAAAGCGGCAATCATACATTCTCGAGTTTTTTAAGGTTCAAAAGCCAACAAACACATGGTTTCAAAGCAAAGCTACGCTGTCTTCGTTCATTTTCGGTTCCCTCAGTGCTGCTTTTGCCTGGTTGTTACGTTTTGTTTTACCGGTCCGATGAAAAACTTATGAACGGTGTTCCACTGTGCATCGTTGCTAAATATTTAAGAGCTGACGTGTTCTCACATTGACGACACATTGGCGCACTAACCGGATTTAACAGACCTCTAGCAGCAATAGCTCCTGCAACTGTTTTTTGGAGTCACAAACATAACCCTTTGAGCCTGAAAAAAGAAATTAAAATTGTCGCCTCTAGTGCACGAATAAGGGTGCCAGATCGTAAGAGAAAAAGCGAGTACTTGGTATAGCTACTTCATTCCTAAGTCCATCTTTATTATCTCCTGACACTTAAATTTAGATATATGGGTATTTGGGCATGTCTATGGGGAATGAGTGTTCCAAAATTGTATTTTGACGAAAGCACCTTGGGTAGTTCCTTCATTGCTGACTAGGGCTGCAGCGGACGACAAAAAGTATTTTGTTGCTTTGTTTGCCGACCTTCCATTAAATTGCGCCACAATACCGCTCAGCCCAGCAGCCACACTTGCTTTGGTTTGGACCGGATTTGCACCGGGCTCATTTTTGTTACCGTTGATAGTGATCGTTGCGTGAAACATTCGGTATGCTCGAGAAATCAAGCCACGTAAGCCCATGTCGCTTACGCCAATTGGCCAGTGTCGTTTGCGATAATGTCGCGAAATCGACAGGCGAAATCGAGAGGCCTTTGTCTCGCATGGGAGGAGCGGCAGACAACTCCCCCCTCCGTGCGAATCAGATGATGTAGTTCGGACTCGCGACCCGGCGAGAGGTCCAAGCCTGATCAGCCCTTGGCGCGAGGCACGAGTCGAGACACGGGTTGTTCGTAACACAAACAAGTACTTTTACTGTATTAGACAAGACAGGAAATACACTCGCGGGTCATGGTACGCAATGCAACACACCTCACGTGGCACACCGTTGGGGTCAGAGCTTACATCAGACCGACACAGAGTGCATGAATACAAAACAACGCGCTGCAGTTCAGACCCTGTTGAGGTCAGAGCTGACAAGAGACCGACGGAGTGTACATTTTAGACAAAAAAAACGGGACTTGCCGGTGCAAGCCAGAGAAGAAGGTGACAATAGATGAAGGGGGTCGTAAGGTGTAAAATAGGCGGGGTTGGAGGCTTCCCCAACTGCTAACAAAGGCCCGCGAGGAACACATAAAGCATTGTGCACTGAAGAGACGGATATACAGGGCCGTGCAGTACACTTAGAGAAGTAAGACAGAGAAGACGATTGGAAAGAGTCCGTAGGAGAGTGCAGAAGGGGAGAACACCTTAGATGCGGTCCGGCTGATGGTCTCGCCGGGGGGTCGCGTGAGGCTGCCGGACGTCTGTGGTGGGGCGTCGCTTACTAGCGGCGCAAATTGGGCGAACTTCGGCCGCGCACTTTCACCTCCTTGAGGCGATCTTCATGAGCCCGGAGTTCACCGCCGTTGTCATTCGATCGCCCCAGCACAGCCTTCAAGGCGGACGCCGCGTCCCGACCGTCCGTCCGGCCACCGCTAGTTCTCACTCCATTCTCTCCGTACACCCAGCGCTGTAAACACAGTCCCGTAAACACATCCCCGTAAACACAGTATCACGGGCCCCGCATCTTCGGAGAATTCGGTGGGTGCAGGCTTCCGTTTGCCGCGGCACTCTCGCCTACCTCTTTCACCGAAACACATGGCCAGCCGTCCCGGGTGTGGCTATGGTCGGCTGGCCATGGATGCGAAAACGCTATTTTGCTACTATTTACGCCTTTTGGCACACCCAAAATGGCGAGCGGAGAAAACAACCAGGCAGGGACACGAGTTTCGCGACAGAAAACCCCAAAGCGCCGGACTTGTGTGCACCATAAAAAACAGTGCGCAGCGCGGAGTGGTGCTCCTAAGGTTTCGTGTGCGTTCGGAACTTTTATTTTTTATCGCACCATTCTTACTTTTATAAAATGAATATGCATTGCATTAAACACAAATAGCTCGTTCTGCAAGATTAAGCGCAAAAAGCCCTGCCTTATTTGCGTGTCCTCTTATCGGTCTCCGCCAATCGCACGTCTGCCCATAATACGTCGTAGGTTCTTGTGGGGGAAATGAGATAGTGGGTCGTATCGCCAATACCGTTTTTCCTAACTGTGTAGCTTAATTAACAAACGTTGCTACAAAATTGGTGTCAGTGTTATTCTACCAAAGAAATCTTTCGAATGAACCAAAGTTGCTATTTGCCTTCATGGCCTCTTTAAAACGAATATATACATAGCTACCAGTCCGTTTATTTTCTTCCGGTAGAAACAAACACTCCTGATTCTGCACGTGTTTTGTGTCGTGAGGCGTAAGAAAGCTAACATGCCTGCGTTTGCTCAAAGGTTAATCTCTATGAAATCAGCGCGCCACCTTCCTTGTGTTCTAAAAATTAACGCAGGGACGTTTTGGCGGACAATTTTGCCTTGTGTTGATAACAAATTTCGCTTGCATACTGCGCTTTCTTACGAGCAATGTCCTCCCGCCTTCACTGCATTCTTGCTATATATTTTCAGCAAGGAAGAACATTCGAACGTTACCGTTCTTACTCATCTTGAGCAACTTTCCATGGAAGATTTAGATATTATCCCTGAAGGATTGCTCCTCCAAATAATCTCAAATTATCAACTTATGTGGCATTAAGAACTCCAAATCTAAGATGGTAAAAACACAACATATATTTCAAATAAAAATTTCCCACTTTAAAGCAGTCTCTAAATTCAGATAAGCTGCGTACAGATTGGAAAGCCAAAGCCGTTCATGTACTTATTATGGGACTATTGGTTCACGTGAGAACTATTGTTGTACCTTAATTACATTCATTTGCTGTAAGTTTTTTGAGCACATTATCGCATCGCACATACTTAGACACGTCCGGAGAAATAACCACTGTCGCAATAATCAGCATGAGTTTGAGACAAGGTTTGTTTTGCGACAGAAAGTGTCTAGAATTTACAACTGATTTGCATTCTAACGGGAATATAAACCAACAGCCTATCTGCAGATTCATCAATTTTTGCGAGGCTTTTTGATTGTGTGCGCTTATTTCGCCGAATTTCTAATTATCAGCTTTCTGCAGAGACTCCTTTAACTTATCATGACTGAGCAACTTCTTTTCGTTTCGCAAAGCGTTCACCATTGTCGATGCTTTTCCTTCAACAACAACTCAAGTAAACTCTGCTGTACCTCAGTGCAGCGTTGTAAGGTCCAATAACTTTTAATCATTATTACCGAGTTGCCAACCTAAACATTTATAATGCGTGTGGATCTTCGCAGATGAGTTGTGGCATTATCGGGTCAATAACTGTATTCAAGATCTCATTATCTTTGAAAAAGACCTTGTTATATTATTTCAAGGTACTCGACTTGCAAATAACTTAAACACCACGAAATGCATAACTGTCTTTATTTCTAGGAACTTGGTCGTTCTGATTCCGTTTTCTCTGCAAAGACCTCAGTTATATCACGAACCCCATACATCCTACAAATATTTATCTATTTATTTCAAACACACTTTCCTGGTTTTTTTCACATTACTTCAATTGCCATTAACAAGCATTTTACACGCTCGGATACTGCGCCGCAACTGGACGAACCACACCAACTCCTGTGAGGAAATTGTCTGCTTTCTTAATGCCTTTGCCCGGAGTTAAAATCGCCTTATAAATATGGTAATCTCATCAATTTTCTTGGTTAATCTGCTTGCGTACATTCAAAATCCTGCCGCTCGCAATCAATTGCCGGAACTATAAGCAATTCAACCATTACCACAAATACAACTTCACATTCCATTATGACCACTACAATTCGCCGCGTGGTCACTCTCTCGTGCCAGTTTCCCAACTACATCTACAGTGATAGCCAATCCCCGGTCACCCGCAAGCCGCGGGACGCGCGTCATCATGCCTTGACAATAAATTAGCATTAATCGCACCTATACGTAAAACACTTGCCTTCAATTCATCGGCTTTACCCCGTGTCTTGTCACATCAGAGTGACGTTCCTGGAGCCATCGTTTCCACATCACGTTTTCACATCTTCGTGTGATATGATGCTGTTATATCTCTTTGCAAAGACCAATTTTGTATATATTTTTTCTGTTTGTACGTGCCGCAGCCTAACTACACCGTTGCATCTCTTTATTCTGTCTTTGAATCTTGATCTTCGTTTGATTGTTTATATATTTTCCAGATATTTTCAATTAAAAATGTGTAATAATGTTCCATTTTCTTTATATTTCCCTTTAGTGTGTGTTGGGCATGCGCCTTCAATATTGTTTCCTTTGCATAGCCCCCCATACCCTATGCCGCACTTGGTGCCTGCTGCGTTGTCTAAAAAAATAAACATATAAATATATTAGCCCGCGGTCAACGTCAATATCGCACAGCGTTCGAAGCATGATATAGACCTCAAGTTTGTACGCGTCATACTTTCATATGCATATTGAGTGGATTAGTTACCAATAGGCACATTTTCAAAATAAAAGCACAATTTTTCTCTTAGCATTATGCATCTCATAACTTGGACATTCATTTAGAGTAAAATATTTATCAATATGCACCAATTCTAAAATTTTTCGGCTCTCAAGCAGACAACCAAAGCGACTGAAAGGTTTCAGCTGTGCGAACCACATCGGCCATTTTTATGTTCGCAGAGCCCGCTATTTTCATCTTTAAGCGCATGCGGGTCTCGTCCTTTTCCGCTTCTCGGGGCGGTTTCCCTGTTGCCTAGGGAAGTCACCCAACTCCTGTTGAAATTTCGCCTCTCTTTCGTTACCTTATAGGGGAGGCTCCGTATAATGTGGCGTCCAACTTGTCATCGACCTTCACAGAATTGAATGGCTCACAAAAATTTAATACTTTTAAACACACGCCAATTCTTATCATTTTAACCGCAAAAAACTGCACACATTTGCAACATTCTTGGCAAAGGCATAATCAATCAATTACCTTCGTCATGAGCTAACACTTATGGTGAAATTTATGATTGCCATAGAAAGAGCCGAGTAAATTTAAGACTGCGCAAGCACAACCCTTCGTAATCATCATTACCATTTTTAGCAAGACGTCCTAGCGGTGCATAACCTCGCATGCCACGTATGCTTTTAGAAACCACACATTCAGGCAAACTATTTCTTTACAATAGCTGCGGTTCTAGTCCAATAAATATGCCATTTTTTTACGGTGGTCATTTTTTTTTTACTGGCTGCGGTGGCTCTTATGCATTGTCCAACTGAGGCCAAGCGTGGGTGGTGGCTCAGTTGGAATGGCTGATGCTCGCGCCGACGGAGCAGCGCGCGGAGCGGCACTCATCATTGTCACTCCAGAGAGGAAAAAGAAGTGACGCGACAGCAACTCACGCGCGCGGCCCCACGAGCGGAGGCCAAGAACGTGGGTGGAGCGCGGGAATTTGAAACAAACGATATTCTGTAATTAACTATAGAAATCGATAAAAGCATAAAAGTGTAACATAAAATTTTCGTGTCAGGCTTTGATGAGCGAGTTGGTTCATGGCTTTTTTGAAGACGTGGGTGAAAGCCGGGCCGCCCCGGCCGGTTGTCTAATAACCTGCGCACCAAAAAACGCCGGTTTGCTGTCGGAATAGCGGCGCAAGTTGCAGATCCCCAGGTTTTGAAAATTAATCCTGACCCCTCTCCGGCGCCTCGCTTCGTCGCTTCTTTGAGCAGATGTTGCTTAAGCACGTAAAACTCCATAATTTATTCCCTGTGATATTTATTTTTTGCGTGCTTGTGCGTTCGCATATCTTTCGAGGAACACGTATAATCAGAACATTGTTCATTTTCGTGTTGTTCGTTAGCACATTCGAAACAATGTTTGTTAACCGTTAAACCAAGTTTTAAGTAAAAGTACGGCAACATGTCTTAAGGAACATTGCTATAAGCTGAGCACATATTTTTTTATAATTGTTTTGTATACATTGCTTATACAGAATAAGATTGGTGGTAACACTAATTTTACTTCCGTTTTATGTCCTGACAATTTGGTTAGTCCCAAGGCGAGAAGGGCGGCATCAAGTCATTTTCTCACAAATCTATAGGGCAAAACATAATAACGCCATAACGGGCCCGGCTTTTTAACGCTATCTCTGTCGGAACTGTTTTGATACCACACGCAAACCGCAGAATATTGAAGCCTGGAAGGTTATTTGCAAAGGGGATACATTCCAACATTTGCCAGCAATTGGTCCCTCGTAAGCATCTATTAATAATACGAATCCGAGAAAGCCGTGCAAAGCACTGGCGAACCACCCGTCATGCATGACACGAGAACAAATTACGCGCTTTTCCTCTAAGTTGTTGTCGCTCGGGATAAGATTGAATTCAGAACACGACGCTACGGCGTTCGTCACGGCTATATTCGAGTGTGCCCTTTGCAATGAAAAGCAGGAATTTCGCTCTCCCTGTGTTCAGAGCAGCGAACGTGATTGCCGTCGAGAAATGTTGATTAGCACTCACAGTGTCACTGGTACGGTATCTCTTGTTTCCATCTCGACTCTAGCTGTTTTATTTTCTTCGCACGAGTCTCCAAATTCGCCGCTGTTTCAGCGCTCAACGGACAGGGGTGAAAACACGAATGGCCGGTCAAAAACGTGGACCACATTTTTCTCTTCGTGCTTACCCTGTCACATCCGCCACTCTAAGAAACAACCCGAAAGGAATTCTAGGGAATTTTTTTCTTTTGAAATTCTTCCCCGTTTGCACGCAGAAAAGTGAGTACGGTTCGATGGTTCCTTGTAGTAAACACGGCCGGTATAAAAAGCCTCAGCGTTTCTCGAGAGGAGTCAGTACGCTTCACGAACATAGCCAAGCATGATTGGAGTGAGTATTCAGCTCCGATTATCCTGCTCAAAGGCGCAGTCTCTCTGCGCTAATATCAGTAGTTCAGCCTAATTTTCCCCTGGACTTGGCTGTTTTCATAGTTCAGCAGCAGACTGAAGCTATTGTGGCTTGCCAATTATGGTGTGATGCCATTGTTTCGATTTCTTTAGTGTGCGTCCTACTTAATGCTAAGTGTAAATCTCCTTGACCTGCAGACTCATTTTTTTACAATTGAAACCCCTTTATACGCCGTAAGCTCAAATTTGCTATAATGAAAAACGTGTTGCGCTCGTTTATAGATGGGCTCATAATCATTGAAACCAGGGAGGGCCAAATTATTTGATATGGCTCACGTCGTAACGCTGATATCGTTGGACGAACCGTAACCTCAGGCGGCATTTCAAACTGCAGCTTTCGGGATTTTTACCGGTGCGCTCTTAAACCCGCTTTCGTAACCGCTACGTTTCAGTTTATTTACGTTCTTAGGAGACCTCTGTGTTAACTGTTGAAGTGTTTTGATCACTCGAAAAACCCTGCTCTAATCGTGTAGACAGTGTCGGCCCAAGATAGTTTTAAAGCGAAGCTTTGTATGCTCCACTTTACACCTAGATCGTAACCCGACGAAACGCTGCAGGAAACCGAACTTACACACAGGGTTTCCACTAGAGCCTATCAAGCGCCTCACAAAAAAACGCTTCCCGTGGTCTGAATCGAACTTGGTTGCCTCGCGTAGTAAAGCCGACGTCTTTTTATTGTGCCATTCAGGCTCTGTAGAAACAGTTTAGACTTTCAATTCTAATTTGACTTGTTTCCTGGGGGAAACCATCGCGTTTAAGCAACTTTCTCCTTAAAAAGGGCTTTGATGTTCTGCGATAAGGGTAACATGGCACCGCCATGCTGTCTGTCAGGAAGGCACCAATCGAGCACGTAATACTTCAATCAGCGGGGCCACATGCCAGTGAAGTAAATTTTGTTTATGGCATGGGATTAGGAAATATTGCCCGATAACATGTGATTTTGTTTGCTATTTTGTTTGCTACAAAATAGATTCTCTCCATCATAGGTAGGCAAAATATTATAACACGGATAATAAAACAATGGTTTGCATATCTACTGCCACAGACGTAACGTTGAGGAGAAGCAATAGTTATAATATTCACTGCTGCGGCGGTCAACATTTTACATACCGTGAGGTTTAGTGTCGACGTTTGGCAGTCACAAGAGACGGGTGTCTTTTGAAAATTATTACAAGCGAAACGCAGCATGACAAGTTGAACGTGGCTGCCGCTCAGTGCTTCATTTAAGAGAATGAGTACTGATTTTCCGAGTCTTTGTCTATGCTGTTTATATGTACAGTTCGATAGGCAAACCGCCAGTGTAACCGTTGAAATCTGTTGCTAGACCAATGCAGGCAGGTTTCTGCCTTATGTTGTTAGCTAAATTCACGAATTGTGGGCATAGCTGTCAAAATAATGTCTGGAGAGGTTTCAAGGAGCAAATGTACCAACTCCAACTGTGACCAACCTTAATAAAAGTGGGTAAACTAGTCACCGGCAACGTAAAAAAAAGTACATATGAATAGTTGCTTTATCAAGCTATAAATTGTTAACACCTACCTCATCTAGCTGTGCACCTCGACCCGAAGATACGGCTTTCGAAATACGAACTAAACTTGCATGTAGGGGAAATTTTGTTACCCAATTAGTTGTGTTCATTCTTTTCTCATGTGCCTCTAACTACAGATCCAAGCTACACTGCTGCTAGCCTTAGCCGTCGGTGCTTTCGCCGACGGATACGTGCCGTACGGAGCATACCCCGTGCACACTGTACGTGGCCTCGTGTCAGCTCCTGTCACTGGTGTGCCGGCCTACCACGCTGCTCCAGCGTTGACGGCTGCAGTCCACGGCGTTCCTTCGTACTCCGCCTACCACACCGCCCCTGCTTTCAGCCGTGTCTACCAGGGCGCGCACGCTGTTGTGTCTCCTGGGGTGGCCACTGTCGCCACCAGCCCTGCCTTCTCCACCTACCAGTCCGCCCCTGTCCTGACCCGTCCATTCCAAACTACAGTCCATGCCGTTCCAGCTGTCGCCGGTGTTTCTAAGTTGACCGCCTACCATGCTGCTCCAGCCTTTGCTAATTACAACACCGCACCTGCGCTTACCCGAGTTTACCAGAGCACCCCCGTTGTCTCACCTGCTGTCACAACGGCCGTTCATGCCGCACCAGCCGTGACCGGTGTAACGAAGGTGTCCACTTTACCAGACCGCACCCGCTGGACCTCCGTCGCGGCCGCTCCTTCCTTCGCCACTACCAGTCGGCACCAGTCCTCACCCGCCAGTACCACACTGCTCCATTCGTTGCTTCGGCTGTGCACGCCATCCCAGCGGTAGCCGGCGTCACCAAGGTGGCAACCTACCGGGCTGCACCAGCATACGCCGCCGTGGCTGCCACTCCAGCCTTCGCCACTTACCGATCGGCGCCTGTTCTCACCCGCCAGTACCACACTACTCCCTTGGTTACATCCGCTGTGCACGCCATCCCAGCAGTTGCGGGTGTTAGCAAGGTGGCAACCTACCGGGCTGCACCAGCATACGCCGCCGTGGCTGCCACTCCAGCCTTCGCCACTTACCGATCGGCGCCCGTTCTCACCCGCCAGTACCACACTGCTCCCCTAGTTGCTTCCGCCGTGCACGCCGTTCCAGCCGTTACGGGAGTTACTAAGGTGGCCACTTATCAGTCAGCACCAGCCGTCACCTCCATCGCGGCCGCCCCAGCCTTCGCCACCTACCAGTCGGCACCATTCGTCACCCGCCAGTACAACACTGCTCCCTTCGTTGCGTCCGCTGTCCACGCCATCCCAGCAGTTGCGGGTGTCACCAAGGTAGCAACCTACCGGGCCGCACCAGCATACGCCGCCGTGGCTGCCACCCCAGCATTCGCCACTTACCGATCGGCGCCCGTTCTCACCCGTCAGTACCACGCTGCTCCCCTGGTTGCCTCCGCCGTGCACGCCGTTCCAGCCGTGACGGGAGTTACTAAGGTGGCCACCTATCAGTCAGCCCCAGCAGTCACATCAGTCGCGGCCGCCCCAGCCTTCGCCACCTACCAGTCGGCACCAGTCGTCACCCGCCAGTACCACACTGCTCCCTTCGTTGCTTCCGCTGTCCACGCCGTCCCAGCAGTTGCGGGTGTCACCAAGGTGGCAACCTACCGGGCCGCGCCAGCTTACGCCGCCGTGGCTGCCACTCCAGCCTTCGCCACTTACCGATCGGCGCCCGTTCTCACCCGCCAGTACCACACTGCTCCCTTTGTTGCGTCCGCTCTCCACGCCGTCCCAGCAGTTGCGGGTGTCACCAAGGTGGCAACCTACCGGGCCGCGCCAGCTTACGCCGCCGTGGCTGCCACTCCAGCCTTCGCCACTTACCGATCGGCGCCCGTTCTCACCCGCCAGTACCACACTGCTCCCTTTGTTGCCTCCGCTGTGCACGCTGTACCAGCCGTCACCGGCGTCACCAAGGTGGCAACCTACCACGCCGCACCCGCCTACGCTGCGGTTTCTGCCACCCCAGCTTTCGCCACCTACCGAACGGCGCCTGTCCTGACACGCCAGTACCACACAGCTCCCTTCGTGGCGTCTGCCGTCCATGCAGTGCCCTCCCTTACTGGCCTGACTAAGGTGGCAACGTACCAGGGTGCGCCAGCAGTTGCTTACCACGCTACCCCCGTTGTTGCGCCAGCCGCCGCCGTAACTGCTGTGCACGCTGCCCCAGCCGTGACCACCGTCCACACCGGCGCTACCGTCTCCAGGGTAACTAAGTCTGACCCGTTCCACTTCACTGACCACAGCACCATCCACCCCGTGTCAACCACCATCGCCCACGCTCCCGTCTCTACTGTTGCCCACGTGCCGGCCTACGGATACGGTGTTGGAGCCCTTGGATACACCCACGGGCTTCCCGTGTACGGCCACAACTACGGATACGGTCTCGACTCGTTGGGATACACGACCAAGCTGTACAAGAAGAAGTGTAAGTCTTGTTCTACGGTTTTTTGCATTTTGTCGCTAGAAGATGCATCTGAATATTTTAGTGAAGCAGATGAAGTTACACTCCTGCGGCAGGTTAGAGGACACCTCTAACGCCGAAATGAAAGGTTACCTGCAAACTTATACGCACGCACTACACAAGGTCACGACGTGTTAGTCTGGTGCAGTAACATGGGCTGAGTTTAGAGTACACGAGCGAGAACATTCTCAGCCATGTGATGTTCACATTACCTTCTACAGAAACTGAAACCACTAAGCTAGATCGCACAGACTTATGACAGATATATCGCATTTATTTTGTCCATACAAAAACAGTCCAGCTTACCAACCTCACGCGATCATGCCATTTATTAAATCGTCGCTTATTCACTGCGCTCGTTCAGTCGTTATGACAGTGTACTTGCTGCGGGTTGTGAACAAAAGAAAATGGTAGAAAAAGCAACAGCAAGAGGATCTACCTCCCTTTTGACATGGGATGCTCATTGGCTGGGGTTTACACAATTAAGGTGTTGTGTACTAATATATGCAAACGGTATCATTTTATTTCAGAGGCCGCACGGAGCAAGGAAGAAGGTACCGTCTCCGCCATGGTCTACATTGTTTGGGAACAAATAATGCATGATTTTCATGTGTCTAGAAAAAAGATGGTATTTAAATTATATAGAAAATAAAAGCTTTTTACGTTTGGTATGCTTTTCGTGCGAGACTCACTTCTTGGCACATTCCTAAACCTGTCCCGACATCCCCATCGTCATCCTCAGCACACTATCCGTTTTGAAGTCACTGCTACAATCATCGTCTAATTGTTATACATTTGCTACGCAAGTCAATGATGCTGCTGAGATTGAACTTTCAAAGTTGTAAGCCAGGTTTTAATTTGGCAGAGAGGCTGCGGGATCAATCCCCACCATGAGTAAACTTGCAGCGACTGCAGAGCCTTTGGTTTTGAGGCAATCGGGAGAGCAAGACAGGCGTCACTATACAAGCCATTGTGAAAATGTCCCACCCACTACAATTCTCATTTTGAATCAGATAGCTTCTACTATGTTTTGTGTTACATGGTTTTAAAACCAAACGTACAGAAAGAGATGGACAGAGAGAAGGGGTAGTGGAGGCTGCTGTTCGGAGCTGTAGTTCTTTCTTTACTATTTATTCTGATTGTACAATATTGCTGGCTTAAGGCAAGGTACTGGAATTCGTATTACTTTTGGCTTCGTTGTTTCACCTATTCAATGTTCGCATTCGGCAACGCTGTCATGAGATTCGTCAAAGCTTCTTTCAAGATGCATATCAATCTGGCACATCTAAACCGCAAGAAAACCGGCATTGGTCCGGTGTTTTCTCCTTCTCACAATTTGCAGCAACGAGCTGCCCCCTCTTTGGGAATGTCAAATCTGTCACTTGGACACCGCATTTTAGCAGCGGAGCTGTTTACGCTTGAACTCTCTTCATGCGAATTGTTAAAAAAACTCCGCCGCGCAAAGTTAACGGGAAGAGATCAGAATGCCACAAGAAGAAGTGTGAAAGAAAGTTAGGAGGAGGGAAGGAATCCACGAGCCGATGCTGGGAGTGCGCCTCAAGAAAAAAACGCTTCCCGTAGTCACAATCAAACGTGGATCCCTCGCGTTATAAATGTGGCGTTTATGCAACTGCTTTTTGGTCAGTTTCGGGGCAAATTGCATTTCCCTTGGGTTTGCAGGGCTGGCGTTTGTTTTGGACTTTGGCGTAGTTGAAGTGGACCTTTGCATCGGACTTTGGCTGTTTGTAAATTGTACGACTCTAGTTAAGCCTAGTTAAAGCCTAGGTGCCCGATTCTCCTGATAATAAAACTTCGAGTATACAACTTTACCTCGCCATGCTAGAGAAAGTATCTTCACTTTTTAACCATCTTTCACTTAAGAAGCCAGGGGCAGACATAAAGAAAGCCCAGCTAAAAAAAGCAGTGAAGCATACTCCAGCTCCGTTATTTCAGGTCAGTATTCGAATCGTATCGAAGAACTGAAAATTTAGGTGGACGACATTCTCCTGCACAATTTTTTCAAAATCCTGCCCCAAGCAGTCAGTACAGGCATGTTATTACTTATTTAGTTTGTAAACCCAGTGACAAGGGGGTAGCAGTGGTTAAACAAATATCAGTTTGTACACGTTTATCAGAAACATGAGAAATTACAGTACTTCCGTGCAAACACGGGATAAAGCATTTTCACCGGTCGAGTTGAACTAAGAGCATTTATCAACAAGCGGAAAGGTTTGATGACAGATGCGTTAATAAATAAAATGTCCCTTTACTTTCTGCTTTACTTGATGCTTTGCAGCCAATAGACAAAAGTTGAAGCAGCTTACACTTTGACAGCGTTTCGCTCCTACTTCGAGTGAAGTGAATCTGCGTCAGCTGTCATTTTTGTAATACGTTGCGTTTATTTCACAGTCTACGATATGTGACGAACGTGATTGTGCACAGTTGTCGACGTTCATTAGAATGGTACTAAACTGAAGGGTGCCTTCGTGCCGTGGTGCCCTTCGTCCGGTGGTCTTCTTGTCAAGTTATTTCCCATCATGACCTATGCCAACAAGCCCAACACGCAGTCTTCTTCTTGGTGTCTTAATACACTCTGTGGTGTGCACTTCGCGGGAAAAGCTGTTTGGTTCATCGCTACCAAGCCTTGCAATATCCTATAAACAATATCATTTACTTAGCAGCCCAGGGCCAGTTTCTCCCACATAATAAAGAAGTAAAAATTTTACCCTCGCATACGCTCAGAAAAGTCTTTCGCGAAATATGCAAGCCATGGAAAATAAAGGCAACCACGATAAAAAATAGCAGGATGAGTGCTTACAACCGGCACGTCGTATGGTAACTCGGTATCGAAGAGCACTGAAAATTTAGGAAACGCCGATACTGCAGTGCACAATTTGTCTTGCAAAAGTCCTCTGTGCGCAAACGTTTTACACTACAGGCATGTTGCCTCGCTTTACAGCCTTTAAAACAATCCGGAACAAATATTTTGAGAATTTGCTATCAAGACGGTGCTGACATTGCAGATAAGTTTCTTTACATAACTGAATATTGTTATCCACCAATACGGCTTCGCTGCTTCTTCCATCTTAAAAGTAGAATGAAAGGGAACTGATTGTTTCCTATTACGGAAAACGACGCTCAGCGGACGGCATTTTGCGCTAGACTTCGCGCTGTGAAACACGTGTTATGTAGTAGGCCTCCTTATATCTTCAAGTAGTTGCTCTTCTGTCATGAACGCTTAACCTGTGGCTTATTGGCTCAATGGGTCGTTTAAGGCTGTTCACCATACTAAGTGCGCATATTTATTTGCCTATGCGACAGTCTCACTAAGCGAACAGCTAACAGATTCGGTCCACCGCCACGAGAAGGCCTAATGAAGCTTTTTGCCATGTTTCATAGTAGAATAGAACCCTCTCCCGATTCAACACCCGCTCGTCCCCTGGCTGCATTTCTACCCGTTCTTTCCTTATGTTAATTCGCACCAAGGTGTCCATTCCGACACTTTGGTTTTAATACAATGCAAATTTACAGGGTTCTGCTTTCTTTTTCTTTTTTTTGCTTATTTTTAACGATTGTGATGTACTTTTTGCGTTTTACGGCGGAGCTGTTTGTACAAGCCGTAAGTTCGGTGTTGCTAGGACAATAATAGCAACAAAATGCGGGGCATTCGTAGGCGCAGTGCTTCCCGGTGAGCGCCGACCGTCCCGCACGCCCAGTTGCTATTAGCAATAAAAAAAAGCTCCATTGCTTGTCGGCAAGCGCCTACCACGCATATAATGCTTGGCATGTGGAATACAATGATAGCAACTGCATAGGACAATGAATACCCCTAGTACAGTGCTAGGAACTACGGAACATGTAAATAAACGAATTTCAAACTTGTACAAGTCCGTAGCTGATGTGTCCTTCAACGCTTACGTATACAGAAATACTGCAGGTTCGCTATGGTACAAGCTTTGCGCAACCTAGTGCAATCTTCGCCAGTTGAGGTGATGGAAGTCTACGGTGGTGAAAACGACTTTGCATCTACCACTCGCCGCCAAGAAGACGATTATCTCTTCTATGCATATGACGACGATTACTGGCACCGACCGAAACTATGCAAATATACAAGGATACTGAAACTTAACTATGTTGACGACAATGATCACCTATAACAGCTTCGCCATTTAAGTCTTGCGCGTGAGTGCAAGCATTCAAGAATTTTACTTTGTTTTTGCCAGGTCCCAGTTTCAAGTGAAATTCTGGCTATATGCTATACCAACCCCCTTTCCCCCCTTCTGATATAATCCCGCTGATTTCTATTATATATAATATGTAAAAATAACAGCGACTGCTAGCGACCTGCCCCGGTACGACATGAGTCGAAGACGCTGTGGTGTCTGTGCATATTCGGCCAATTTTATTGCCCCACTGCGACACTAGTCACATCCTCAGCGCCAGCGGAATCAAACGAGCTGTGGCTCAGCACGAGGCCGACTTATCCGCATTTGTTTTTGCAGTTTGTTTCGGGTACGCAGATTTGGGTGAAGGCGCATCGGGCGAATAGCGGGACATTTCCATCCGGAGATGTGCTAGGATACTTACTCACGTGAGTCATTACAATAAACGACGGGAATTACTACGTGCAAAGAACTTTAGGACCTCGAAATGTCCGTGCGCACAACGTTTTAGGCTGTCTATCGAGAGCGGTGCACAATGTAGTGCTTTCCGGGCGCCATCTGGGGGGAGCGCCGCAAACTAAAGTAGCAAACAGCGTGAATATCAAAGGGTACAAAACGCAACGTGCGTCCCTGAGCTCCGCACCTTCGGCATCGTTCACGGCGTGGAGATGTGTGATTGTTTTCTGCAGCACGGTATAGCAGGGTGAAATGATGCTAAGCTCCTCATACATTGGCCGACATCGTTTGGGTAGTTGCGCTAGGGGGTAAAACGCATGGTTTCGTACCATTACGACGGACAGTTGCATCAGTTTAAGTGCATTATGGCGTCGGGCCACATTATGGCTGTACATTTTACTACGGCTAAAGGTGCATTACCACGGAGAGTCGCATTACGACTGGGCATTTCATTACGGCGGAAGGTGGCGCTACGTTTTTGTGCTAAAGCCGACTTCCAGGTGTTGTAGCTGAAAGTCGCATCACGACTAAGGTCTCACCACAGCGGAAAGGCAACGCGCCATTTCTCGTCATTTACGGAACGAGCGCTCTGCGGTGAAATACACTTTCTGCACATAATTTATATCCGTTATAATTGCGAAAATGCCGCTCGATTGTTATATCGTAACTGTATCAACAGTTGTTTTCATTTCGACGTTTACATTGTCATCATGAGCTCCCCCTTAAGCACCAGGGGTGCTTGGAACATCGTTTTGTGGCTGACATAACTGCGCAAGGACATCGTCACCTTGACGCTTACTTAAAGAGTGTCGTTTAGTTAATCGCTGCAAATAATTTATACATTATTTCAATTTAAACCGCGGCTGAGTTGAAGCAATAATACCTGCATGAAATATTTTATAAAATTCATGCCCGAGCACACTGTTATTGCCACGTGATTCTGTAACGTCAGGATGGAAGTTTGCGAGGACGACAAGCATGCGAATAAACTTTTGATGCGAGACCACGCAACCAAGATGACGAAGACGACGAGGGAGCGCTACTGGGAACGCATCATCATTATTACAACGCGTGCGAGTTACTTGTTCTCACTGCTCTAGTTGCTCGAGCGCTTTTCGGTCAAAATCATTATATATATTTACAGTATATATTATTTACTTTTCAACAAGCAGCACCAACATGTTCTGAACGGCGTGATGTGGCTGACCTAACGCTGTCCCATTTGTTGAGAGTTTTCTCGTAAAATGTACAATCAGGAGAACACGAAAGCGTCTTTTAATATTTACTAATATTTTTTTTAATATTCTCATATTCTAATTCTAATATGTGTAAGCGTGGGCGTGGTAAATACGTGAAAGGTATGCTCGAGTAAAATGTATAATTCCGGCTTCTATTGTTTCACTATTTGTTCAGTAGGCTGCAGAAAAGCCTGGCTTTGTCTCAAGAATAAACATGGCGAGGCCGCTTGCGGGCAGGAAAGACTCGTTCATCTCTAGTAGGGTCATCGACCTGAGTGGAGGGTTCGAACCTGCGGCGCTGAAACGGCGGGGCCAGGTGAAAAGCACCTTTAAATCTTTCCGTCTTTTTTTGACCGACAGGCATGTTTGCTTGTTAAGCAGTGCGGTTGAAGTTTACCGGTGTTTTATGTATTTAGCGTAGGAAGGCAGAAGTAGCAGTAAGTCATTTCTCTTTTTGGTGTATATTTTATTTGGAGGGATTTCGGAGGTAGAGGAAAGCTTGGGTGGAATACGAATGCAGTACGATCTGATTTAAATTTTAAGAACTCTAAAAGTATGAAGGGTGCCTTGGCCAACACGCGTCTTGTTGAAGCACCGGAATCTATTTCCTTTGTTTGAATTAGCTGTGCAATCGTCCCCGTGCAGGATCGCGTATAAGTGTCCGTCTACCTTTCTATTCCGAACCCTTAACGTTACTACTTTGGCTCAAGCGTCAGTGCTCCCCCTTCTATAAAATTGGCGAAATTAATTCGGGTTCTGCCTATTTGGATGAGGTAAGTTAGCAGCTTGAGGATGAGAAGGAGGAGGAGGGAGAGGAGCTGGAGGCGCACTAAGGTCACCTCCGACGGCACTTTTTACGGTAGGCGCGAAGAATGTAAAGAAAGAAGAGAATGAACGCCATCAAGCTGGCACACTCGCGGCTCAAGGTAAAAGAGGACGCATAGACGGATTACAACAAAAAATTAATACCGGGCTCTTGCTGTGGCAGGTTTGTCTCCGAGTAGTCGGCACTACAATCTTCAAGAAAAACCGTCTTTCGCCTTGAGTGGGACCCGATAAAGGTGGCGGAAAATCGTTTCAATCAGTCTTTTTTCCTTCAAGTTCACAAAAGATACTAGGCTGCGATAGTATACCGTACGACAATATATAAACCCTCCGCTTATGCCAAGTATAACGAAATCAGGTTTAAAAAATCCCGCGACATCTCCTGTAACGTGAAACCTGTGGAGGGGCGAAGCATGCAGTGTATAAGTGTATTGCTGGCGCCTTCAATTTTTACCCACGTAGGTGAAACCGTCGTGGGGTAGATATACAGCATTGCTATAACACTCTCGTGTGCTTGAAGCATGAAGCGTGATAGCGCCAGGCGTTGCCAAACGCGTTCCCGGTGTGTTCTTTTAGAACGCATTACGTTCTAGCGCGAGGTGTCGAAAAAAGCGTGTCCCGGTGTCTTAGTACCGTGACTACATGAAAGCACGAGGACGACACGAGACGCCCACAGTCCTAGCATATAAGGGGCTTCGCCGCTAAAATGCCGCGTCTGCCACTACTTCGCTGTCTCCAACGTAACGTAACGTAACGCCACCTAAACAAACAGAACGATGAGAAAGCAATCACTTTAAGCACCCTAAGCAAACTAAAACCATAAAACTTATAAATAAGAGATAAAAATGATAACGGAAGAAAGAACTGGTGCGAAGAAGCTAAGGTGCAACCCCCAGAGCACAATGGCAGAGGGTTTGTCCTGTTGTGCTAGCCTAGTCTTGACTACTCGAATGTCGCCCGACAGCACTCTAGACCTTTCCAAAGTACTAACAGACGCCTCGAGACAATTTAATTAAGACAGTAAAGTAAAGTATAGTAGTGGGTGTCGAGCGCGTATCGAATGGAACGGACCAAAAAACGAAACCGAACTGGTATTTATTCCGGGCGTAAACCGGAACCCGAACCGTTATTTTCGGCACTTGCTGAACCCGAACAGAAACTGAACCGAAGAAAGCAATAACGGTTATGGTTCAAGACGAAACAGTATGACAATACGATGTTGATAATGCTCGGTAAACGCCATTGGGCTCTTTCTCTTTCACGTCCCATTAACTTCGTACTTATCACGCACTTTCCTTTTATAATAAGTCACAACACTATCGAGGCTCTCTTCGTCGTCACAGGAACAAATTCTGCAATGGTATGGTACTGCTAACAACGCGAGCAGAGTGCAAGGCTTTTCTAGAAAATGTCACACCATCGAAGTGGGAGCGAAGAAAAACGAAGTGTGACACGAGCTCTATCGCCCGCAGGCGATATCGAACATCGACTTTGCCCTTTCCTCGTTGCGGCTGCCTAGGGATAATGGGACCGCGGGATTTCTGCACTGCGCAATGGCGAAGCGCAACACCCGAAATTCGAATGCTTGTTGCATCTATTACGTTCTTAAAAACATTGCTCCAATCCATGCTCTGAAAGCGGTGGGACTGCGAAGCTGTAAATGACACCCACAGCGATTACCCACCCGGCATCAGTTGAATTCACACACGTGGTTCTACAAAGAGTGAAACCAGAGACTCTACCAGCCGTTACCTGGGATTCGCCATGGCGATGTCCAGAACGCATCAGCGGCAGCCAAGGAAAACGGAAGAGAAGCGTCTGTCGAAGGGTCCGGAGGAGGGGGAACACGCGGCTATTGCGTCATCTATCTGACTACCTCCCCCTCACTCTTGTTTCATGTGTCGCCTCCAAAAAGCGCCCTCCCCTGCCTCAGACGCTGAATCCAAACCACTGTCTGTCTCCCCGTCTCCACGTGTCGCCTAGAGGACAGGCCTTCCTCTGCGTCTCTTCGGGCCTAGTTTCGGTCCTTGGCGAGTTTGTGTAGCCTTGGTGTAGCCAGTAGCGAGTAGTAGCCTGTGATGTTTGTTTGCATAGCCAGTAGTAGCCTGGGAGTTTTCCGCTGACGGGGACACGAAAATTTTCTTGGCTGGTTAGAGGTATACTGCTTCGCAATAAAAAAGTCAAGCTCCAGGAAAGTGTAAATACTTTTCAAGTGCGACCCTAAAGAGCTGTTCGGTGGCTGAGCTGTTGGCTGCTGACTCAAAGGATGTGGGTTCGATCAACGTTTCGAGATGTTGAAGCACATTAACTCCAGGTGGCCTAAATTGCTCTGCCAGCATGTAGCACACGGTGTGCCTCATAGCACTGCAGCAGCTTCGGGCCATCACACTCGCCAATATTTTAGATGCGACGCTCAGAGCATCTCCTGTCGGCGGCCCTGTCCTTCCTGCGTGCGTCCGTTGTTGTCCTTCCTGCGTGCGTCCGTTGTTGTCCGCAGCCTTTCCACTCTCTCGCGAGGGGCATTCGATTGGATTGGATTGGTTTGGCTTGGCTTGGCTTGGCTTGACTTGGATCGGATTGGATTGGATTGGATTGGATTGGATTAATGTAGATGGTGTTGGATTGTGTTGCGTCATAGCCGCGGCAGACACACTGGCGCCGGTGCGTGCCCAGGTGAGAGCGAACACACTCTCTAAAATCTGCGGGCGTGCGGCCCAGCGCGCTCTCACTACGCCGGTGGGCGGCGCCACGCTCGGTGCTGCGCAGTGCAATTACTCTCTCTCTCCGCGGTATCCTCTCCTTCGGGCGCGCTGCGCATATAACCAGTGTGCCGCTCTCCCGGCGGCCTTTCAGTCGACGGTTGCTCTCCGCTTGCGGTTGAAACCCCCTCAGCGTCCGCAATCACACCAGGGTTCCCGCGAGGGGAGGTGGGCGTAATTTTTTTCATCAGTGCGTTTCAACGGGAAAATAAAAAAGACGAGGCAAACAACATGTTTTTAAAATATTCCACGCAGAGGTCCCACGCGGATAATTTCTTTTCTTTTTTGTCCTTCAGTCATCGATTAGATAAACCACCAAAACGTAGACTTTGCTGTAGAGCTTCCTTCCATTCTCCAACGTTTAACATATACAAAACTTGTCATCACGGAAACGGCAGCGAGTAGCGTGGCTTTATATGACCTTTTTTAGGCTTTTTATAGACCATACTCCTCCTAACTTAAGTGGAGTTTTTCCTCTCTATATCTGTCTGTCTGTCCGTCGATCCATCCAAACGACAGTGAACGGGCGTATATAAAGGAAAACCAATTTCCAAACTACTAAGGCTGCGGAACAGTGCTTTACACTTGTCAACACTGTGTATCAAAAAGAAAAGATCAGGCATGTTTCACGAAACCCATAAACAATAACAGATACATGGAGTGCCCTTTAAATTAAAAAAAAATGGGAGCGTCATTCCTGGTGAATCAAACAAACAGACTAGCGAGTTCAAACAATATTTTAACCTTAAAACACCAAAAGGTTTGCGCTGGGGACTTAGGCTCGTGGCACGCAACGATAAAAAAAGGTCCTAAGGGGTTAACGGTAGCAGTGCGAACGAGGGAAATTTGAATTCAATTCAGCGAAACGTCCTTGTATTTATCAACGGAAGAACCAGACGGGAGGGGAACAGCGTGTGAGGTAAGCGGGGGAGAAAGAAGAGGCAGTCACGCGGCAGCAGAGGCAGAACATATCTCGTGTTTGGGCGAAATATGCAGCGAAATGAGCCGATACGCGGCGAATTTTTCAGGACGTGCAGAGCGAAAAATTTGGTGTATTTAACAGCAAACCTCTTCAGCAAATCGCAACTTTTTGCGTCCGCAGTTAGAAATACCAAGAAACTGCCCAACACCCGCAAGTGAGCGCGGACATCGCGGCGACCAATACACTTGGCCAGTCCGGACTGTCTTCTGGCAGGGTTATGCAGGAGGGTTTGAGTCGTCGTCGGCAAGCGGCGTCTGGCCACCCCACGTATATCGCCTGGCTAGCTGCTTTACTGGAGAGGTTCCGGAATTACGGGCGCGCGAAGGCAGCGTCAGAGACGAAGGAAAACCTTAACAATGAGTGTTGACCTAATTATAATAATTACTGTGTAAGTAGTGTGCCCGACATCCTTGTTCTCTACACTGTGGCCATCAGAAAAACAAACGCCTGTCGAATGGCACGCACGAGGTGCCCCAGCTACCATGCACCAATATTTTTAAAAAGATCAATAGTGGTACTCGAGGAAAGCCTAGTGCATAATGTTTCTAGAGTACCGGCCCATAATTGTTTCGTTAATAAGATTTATTTAAATAATGGTCAATATTTACCTAACTCCATAAGTAGTGCACTTATCATTAAAGTGTCAATAAGGCATTTGTAGGTACCCAAGATAGGCATCAAACTGCGGTATTTTCAGCGACGAAGTAATTGCATACTTATTTATTCTGACTGATAAAGAAACCCCGCAAAGTATAAAGAATACCACGTGACAGCGCTCCTACCCGCATCATAAGCCAGTGCCCCCAAAGAAGTTCATTGAAAGCAACTGCTTTGCCTGTCGCACGCCCGTAGGGACAGCGCGTCACCCTGATCATACAGTTTCTTGATATTACCTAGTGGAAAGTCTGCAATCGCATGCCCCATGGGAATTGTGGGTACAGTAAGAATCCGATCGGCAGCAACTGGCTACTGCAATATACTATGCATAGTATGTGTCGGCTCTGATGTGTTTGTTAGTTCTGTTTTCGGCGTGCTTTTCCGCTTTCGACATGCCAGTTCCTGGAATTGAATGGCTATCACAGATATGTCTTAATAACACCGTGACTAGCCTTTAACGCATGCGCTCGCGTTAGCGGGGAGTTCCCTGAGATGAAGGGATGACCACATGCAGCGACGTGCGACAAAACGAAACTCAAATAGGTGCAACAAACAGCTAGATAGTACGGGTGACAGCGACAGCCAAATAAATTAACAGCTTCATGCCAATTTCCTCCGTTGCCGTAGCTCATCTCTGCCACTTGCTTGTGGGCTGCTTCTGGCAGGCAAAAAGCGAGCGATGGCGACGGGCCCGGCGTCCTGTGCATGGAATTTTTCGCTCGACCCTGTTGCCCACGCTATCCGTTGGCTGTACCCATGGAGTTGTGGTTTTCGCGTCGCTTGTCAAGTCGCTGCCAATGCCCCAAGCAGACAAATAATGATTAATTACTGTATGAAGAGAAAGAAAGAACAACCGTTTCAGATAATCAAAATGATTTATTTTTAGTTAGATATTACTAAAACGAAGAAAATACATCTTGTTTGGAGTATGTATTAATTTAAAATACATCCAAAATGGCCTTTTGTGTGTGACGGAGCGAGCAAAATGCAGGACGCCTGCTTTTCTTTTCTTTCTAATCACCAAATTTATTTCTCAACCAAAGCACTCAAAGCAGTATTTTTACAAAGTAAAGACTTGTTTAACGGCGGAACTTTTGGCAGCAAATTTTTCAAACAAAACGCATTTTAAGTAGCCACAAGTTGTTGCCGGCCATGCCACGCCCGAATTTCCTGACGATCTTGACGGTATGGCGGCACCCATGGAGACGTGGAGCGCTTTCGCAGAATTACGTTGGCACTAGCGCCAGATTCCACTCTACGTAAGCTAGTGAGAGAAACTCATGACTTTGATAATGGCATGGTAGGAGCAGCAACAGAAAGTTTCGGTGGCGAGTGTGGCAGATAAGGCTGGAAACCCGGTCACGATTTCTTTCCTTTTCCTCTCATCTTTGTTTCATAATTCTGGCTAACTCAGAGGCAGCCTGTTCGAGGGCACTGCTTTATTATGCAGGCGGGAGCGCCGTCACGTGGGGTTTTTAATATTTCCCGTGGTTTTTTTATCCGTCAGAAAAAATGAGCATGCAATTAGTTCATCGCTCAAAACACCGCACTAAGATGTCTCACTTGCGAGCTGCCGCCACTCAACAAGCAGTCGACGTTGCCAGTGGACGCCGTGAACGGCAAAAATAAATACTGCGGCGCTGGAAAAAAATCTCAGAGATTTCTTTTACGCGAAAACAAAACGGTTGATCCAGGGAAGCAGGAACGAATCGCGATCTTTTTCAACGACTCGCACCGGCATCCTGCAGCCGCGACGATCGCTAGCACGAGCCGTCACTGCGAGCTGTAGAATGTTTTCAATGCTCAACCTGCCTGCCGATACGCGACCGCCAGGCGCATTCTCTGCAGCGGGCGTCGCAATCTACAGAACTTTCATCTGCGTGGGCGTAAATAAGCACGAATCTCAGCCTATTACGAACCTCGTTTGAAACCAAAAAAGCGAGTATCGGCCGTGCGATGCTTCTGTTCCTTTTTTTTTTGTATCTTGGTGCGTTTTGTGCAAGGCTACATGTCAATAACAGTAGCTCCTAGTTTGCTTTTTAATTTGTGTATTTTTTGTCACCTGCTAGCTATAGATCGCGGTATAACTAGCTTTGCTGCAGGTTGAGGAGGACCTTCGTTAACCTGGAAAAGCTAGCTAACCTGCGATAAGAAGTTGTACAGTGAAGCCCCTCAGACCGAGAGCATTACGAGGAAGCTAGCTGTTCGATTTCAAATAATTTTTATTTCCCAGTCCTAGCATAGCTGATATCAGGGAACAACCGCGACGATGTGGTAGAGTCCCGTACTCGGTTTTCTGGCAAAACACACACGTGACTTCCCGTCTGGGCGTCAATGAAAGTATCATAAGTTCGGCAGTGAAGCCGAGCTGAACACTTTTCGCTCTTATCAATGAAATTTGTTGAGAGGGGTGGCATGGCAGCTAAGAATACGTCTTAAGTTTTTCGCATACCTTCAAGGTGAAAGTATTTTTGACACTGTTAGATGCTCCCGGGTCATCAGCAGCGCTTATTATATCCCCACAGACCATATTTCCGCACGCGAAATCACGCAAGCTGATCTGGTATTAACGTCCCGCCCACGTGCAGCGCGCGCCTCCTTCAGCGGGGAGAATACAACGAATGTCGTGGCGTAATTTCAAATCTTGGCTGAGGATACGCGAGCATACGCTAGCCTGGTAGGCCCAGCCATCGTTCCATATTTGAGTTACAGAAACTATTAGGACAAGTTATGGTGCACTTGAGCCAGCGATGACTCCTTTAGAGATGCTTTTTTTTGCTTCCAAATGAACATTCGAGAAACTGAGCTGTAGTTTATTGAACGACGTTGGTTGAACTTATTGCTACGCCCATGCGCCTGCAACTTGTCTCGCAGCTCGTAGTGACGCCTCCTGCTAGCGATCTTCACGGCTGCAGAATGACGATGCGCGTAGTAGGGAAAGACCGCGATTCGTTCCTGCTTCCCTGCATCAAACGTTTTGTTCGCGCGTAAAAGAAATCTCTGAGATTTTTTTCCGGTGCTGCAGTATTTATTTTTGCCGTTCACGGTGGCTGCTGGCATTGTCCACTGCTTCTTGAGCGGCGGCAGCTTCGCAAGTAGGAGACGACGCGCCGCCGCGTGATGACGCGCTGCGTGCGACAAGATCTGTATTCTCCTTGCCCCCGCTACGCGCATGCGCGCTGTTTCCGCGAAGCGACTTTAAGATGCTTTAGTAGTAGCTGATGCCACGAGCTCCCGTGTTCCCACTAAGCGTAACCGCCATAATACCTTCAAGTGCCTCATTGACACTTCCATGAATGGGACAGTACTTTTTTATTTAGATAATCAATTACAATTACTTAATTAGATATCAATCACGAGAAAAGTGCTGGTCGCTACTCCAGTGTACCGGAAACCTAATGCACAAGGTTTTCTTTGAGTAATGCCATTGCTGTTTTTTTGTGAAATCGTGGTGCATGATAGCTGGGATACTCGGTATATAAGAAGTGGTTGAGGACTTAAGACGCGCTGCGATGCTGTGAGTTTGTATTTCAGCCCACTTAACAGTGGAACTCGGCCTCAAACACTAATACCAGTAATAAACCCAACGCTGTTGCTCATAAAGGAGCATCCTGTAGTATATGTGGAGGCAAAAGCCCCTGTATCCAGCACAATATATCACGCTGTGCAGTGAGGTTCTTTGTCGCCTGCGGGTGTGCTTCACTGGAGTAACTCGGGTCGAGTGTAATTTCTTACTCCCGGTTAATAACCTCGTAACTGTGACCGCACATCATACCGCGCGTATATTTCTCGATAAATTCTACAGAGAAGCGTCATACATAGTTTCAAGCACTCAACTTTTCATTCAACCTTTTAGGGCAACTCAAGTGAAGTGGCTCTCGCATAGGTTGTTCATTTATAGGACTGTACTTTAACGAGCTGGAATAGGACCGTGCGTATATTTTATAAGTCCTAGCCGGCGATGAGGGAGGTGGAAAGGAAGGCTACGGCCAACGCTTGGAAGCAGCAATTCACCCAGCGATTTTGTTACCGGGTAGGCAGGACGTAGCATGCCTCCGGTTTTGAGCCCGCCGTTGCCACAGGAGAGGTATACTCCTTTAATGGCTTTTTACGCTCAATATTGCAGCGACATTCGTCGCGGGTTGCGAAGACCACGCATAGATTTGAATTCCCGACGGTTCGCCTGTCACGTTGCACCACCTTGTGTAAACCAACATGCTGGTTCCTTCGTTGGCGAACTGTTTCAAGGCGTGCAGGCATATTTGGGCTCACACAGAGAAATCACAGCGACCATTCGCATCTTTCTCTCGTCACCACTGACGCTCTGTCGGCTAAAATGACTCAGCATCTTTATGAAATGGTGGTCCAGAGTATTGCTGACGCTGTAAGTAGGCTGAGGAACACGTCCCCCCACGAGTACGAGGAAAGCCGGTGAGCCGCTGCTCTTGCTTTTTCAGCTGAATGTTCACCGAAAGCTGCACTATCATTGGGTGTCGCTACATCTAACAACAGCGGAAGGACTGTAGCCACGTGAGGGTTGTACTAAGCGGCAATCGCCCCACCCACGTGGGAATTCACTGTGACCTTGCCGCCTACACTTCATTGTCGCGGTACATAAACCGTCGGAAAACTTCGGGGCGGCGCCCTCACCGTAAATGGTATTTAAAAGGCTGGTCACGCATTTACAGGCATGAAACGCAAGGCGCGTAAAGATACAGCGCTGGCCGTTACAAAATCGAGATGTTTAATCTGGGAATGTGACCCAATTGATAAAAGGCATGGAGAAAATTTTGAAGCTCTTGGTCCCTTCTGAGCGGTCTCATCGCTATCAATGAACACGCATTACCCGAACTTCCACCAAGACCTTAGGAATTTGTTGTTAGGTACAGGTCAGGATCATCCTGGGATCGATTAACTGCAATAACGGTCAATAAATGGTGTTGGGTACTTTTACAGAGGGTTCGTTTCGGAGAATGCCTCTAACTGTTTCTGGGTTTTTTGTGACTATCGCAGAGTGAGCGACACCGTATGCCTTCCGCCGGTATCACGGCAGATGCGCTAGCCAGCTCAAAAAAGAAAAATTGATTTTTATGGGCGAAACCCCTTAGGAGCTGGGGCTGTAAGCGTCTACTGTCATCGTCGTCGTTGATTTCTGTAGTCGCGGTATGAAAACACGGCGACACTCGTGTTTTAAAGCCTCGCGCTAGAGCGTAACGCGTACTAAAGGAACACACTGGTACACTCGTTTTCCAACGCCTCGCGCCAGAACACGTCATGCTTCAGAGACACACGACTTTTACAACAAAGCTGTATACCTCTACGTCCCGCCCGCCCTTCCCCCAACAGTTTTATCTCCGTGGGCAGGAACGCCAAGGCGTCGAATACACTTATACACTCCGTGCTCTTCGCTCCTGCACAGGTTTCACGTTAGTGCTTGGGATGGCCCGGGGTAGTTTTTTTAGACATAGAAAGGCTTTAGTATAGAAACCGAACCGGTCTTCTTCTGTGGCGAAACATATGACTCCATTGCCAAAAGCGTACGAATATAGGATTTTATAGTGGTGGGTTTTGTATTCGCGTAATGAAGCCTGTTTTCAGGTGCCCGCTGTCAGTAGAAGCGAGCAGGGAAGATTGCCATTTCTCTATTACTCCTTTGCTGAACATGTTTACGGGACGTGTTTTAAAACAATTGGTTGTTACCGCTACTGGATCTTTCTGATACTCTTACCTAGCAAGGTATGCTTTGAAGAAGGCCCTCGAATGCTGTCGAGCATTCATATCCGTAAGGACACCTAACCTGAAGTATTTGTTTGGACCATTTTGCATTCATTAAACTCCTACATATCGTACCTAGCGATTAGGAAATTGTCAATATTTACACATTCAAAAAAATGGACTGGCCCAATTTTTTTCACGCGTCAAACAACTTCTGGCGATTTCTGCGATGCGTGTACGAGTCTGTACACCTACACAAAGGGGTTAGGACTTAAAAACACCACCCTCAATTCCTATTCCACGCTACTAAGACAAACTGGGTAATTACGATGCAGACCGTTAATAACCTTATTCGATTCTCAATAATTATGTCATTAGATCCCACAACACCCCTCATTAGGCCCCACCATTTGGCGTGTTTAATGCTTCTTTTTCTGTTAAACACTCCAGATTTCCCATTTGTTCTTCAAGAAATAACTAAACATTCTTCCTACGCGAAAATTGGCGTCATTGACAAATTTGCTTGCTTTCTTTGGCCATTTACGTGGCCCCTCGTTCCCCCATTCTGAATGGACTGTCGACATAGAAACGGTCCCGCTATTGCAGTTTCGGTAGCACTTGCTTTACCGCTAGCGAACTGCTGCTAACAGGGGGTACCAGTTCGAGTGAAGGCCTGATTGTTCATAAAAAGCTTTCCTTGGAGCCCAATAGTCGTAATGCCGCTGGCTGCTACCCATAAGCGCACGAAACATTCAGAGTCAAATAAACGTGCAAGAAAATCGAGGGGAACTAACCGATTTGGTTACGCATCTAATGTGTAATCCGACCACAGTGGGTTCAGGTCCCACCATGGCAGTGTGCTTCTCACCATTTGGTTACTTTCACAAGAAAAAGTTCTATTTCCACACGAAAAACATTACCAGTGGCGTAGCTCGGCTATGCTAGGGTATACGTAGCGTGAGCTAAGGTTCAGCTGGTTCTTCTTACCTTTCCTGGTTGTATAGGAAACGCCCCGCTTTATTATACCTACCCCCCCCCCCCCCCTGATACCTGTGCGCATGCGCAGAAATGGAGAGGCGCTATCAAGCGGCTCCGCTGTAAGTGTTAGACTTTGCTACTGCGCAACGGAGGACGCACAGCTGGGCACTCGCCGGCTCCAGTGCGTCTGCCGCGCCTATGACGTCACTCCTCTGGAATGCGCAGAGCGGAGAAGCGTGCGTGGCGGCGTCGGCTCCGGTGCGCCAGCTGTGCGCCGTGTGACATCACTGCTCCTCGCGCATGCCCAGCACGGCTCTCCAGGAGCCACCCGAAGCTGCTCACCCTCGGCCAGTGCAGATCACGCTACAAAACAGTGGCCACTTGCTCAGCAAGAAGAGCTCAATCCGCCGCATGGGCTCAAATGCTTAGGCGTTCTTCTGCAGGCCAATGGAATGGCCGGTCCAATCCCAGTTGATGCATCCGTTTTTTTTATCAAGGGGGAAAACGAAAACGGCCGATGTTTCCAGATCTCTGCTCAATGCTAACATCCTTGCAATGGTAAAAACTATTCCAGAGAAATCTATTTTAGGCACTACTTTATAGCGAGGTGTACTTTTCCACGTGAATCCTCCAAATTGACCAAAAATTAAGAACATCTGTTAGCAGTTCCTAAACACGGTACTTTATCTTACTGGTTTAAAAAGAGCCAAATATCATTTTATGGCCATGTTGGATACACATGTTTTCATTCAATATTAAAAAATAGGCCCTTTACGTTGTACTGTTCCACGCTTCAATTCCCCAGACGATTCGCTTCTTTCCTCGTAACTACACAAAATTGTGAAAAGGAAATAAAATTGGCTGTGATAGGTTGGCATGGACGCAGGCGGGGCTTTTTGCCCTTTGCCTGCATTAGCTACGAAAGAGTAACGCAAAAACTATTAGGCATGGACGGTGCCCTGCCGCCGGCTGTTAGGCCCAGGACAACCTGACCCAAAATGACATATGGGCAAACCGCAGCTGTCTTCCGAGGATAAGATAGTACAGGACACATTGTCACTTTTACCAACAAAACTGCGAGGGTTCCGAGGGGAAGAGACTGAGGTAATAATCAGCTACATGATTCCCAGGTCACTGGGCATATCTCAAGAAATTGAGAAAATGTCACGTTCTCTATCACCAGCTATAGCAGAGCTGGTCGTGTATTTATGTTAAGGAAAAGTCAAATAGGCTATACAATAAATACTGAAGTAAAACAATTTACGACGTATGCTTTTTCAAGCAAGCTTCACAGTATTAAGCAATTGCGAGTATTGCAGCCAACTGGCTTTTTACGCTTTCTCAAAGGTACGAGGTCCATTTAGACGAATTTGGCGACCGAAATGAAGTGATATACCGGGCACGACTCATAAAATGTGCTCATCAGCCCCCGCTTCAGCTGAAACGCCGATTCGGAAACCGTGGAGGAACTCAGGCATCACGCAAAAAGTAAGCTTTAAAAGTGGTTCTTGATCCGATCCAAAGCACCACCGGCTAGCGCCGAAGACTGGTGCCTGTTGACCGGGTCGCTTTCACGGCTTTAGAAGAGGGTGCGTAGGAGTGGTAGCATTCCCATATGACGTCATTGTCATTTGATGTTGGTGCCTGGATGTCACAGATAGGGAATTTGAAGAAGCTGATTGGTAAAGCGAACGGAAAAGCTGCGCGATTAACGCGGTTTTGAAATTGTGGGCATGAGGATAGGCGTTCATGGGTATAGAAGAACGCGCAGGCAAAAGGCGAGATAGGAGCGGAAACATGTTCCCTCATATTCATTTTTTGGGTAGTATACAGTGTAGACCGAACCTCTTTTGTTCACAAAACGGGCAAGAGCTTTTGTCGCCTCGTGTGAAATTGATAATAGGGCCGCAATGGTCTAAGCATACATCTGCCGGGAACAGCGGGTAGCCTTCGTTTCCCAGCTCCATGGCAAGAAAACGTCTCTCCGAGAAACATTGGAGCCACCTACAAAGTACTTGCTCTGTTGTCTTTTCAAGCCGCATGGGACGTGGCCAGTGCTGCTGCTCTTCCTGATTAAAAAAAGTAAACTTTCATGAACGCTAGTGCTAACCACAAGTTCAAGTCGTATGGTACTGATGCACACCAAACGAAAGACGATGCTAAAATTTATTATATTGAATATAGAAGCACAAATTTGCGGATAAAGTTGTACCCTACGGACTTGGGCTAGTCATACATGCGAAAGAAAAACCATCCTCTTGGCATCGTTCCTATGGTGCATTCGCTGTCGTGGCTTGTCCCAGCAGCTTAATAAGCCATAAACACTTGCCCCTGGTTCTTCCCTGACTCTGCAGCCAGTGGACTGAATTGGTCCCACCCATTCATATCAGCTTAGTAAAATGTTTCAAGAACCCGTATTTTTGAGTTCTCGCGCGCGCGGTGTTTGTATATGTGTGGACGTACGTGCACACCACTAATACAGAATCGTAAACACAACACGCATGCGTTAGCCTTACATAAAAATTGTCTGGCTGTTTCCAAAGCAGAAATCAAGACATCGCCGTTGCAACTCGGTTTCTCTGAAATATAACTTTTTTTTACGTATCTGCCTTTATCAACAAAATTTCTGCGCTGTTACGGGCCGAGAAGGACGAAGAAAGCCGCGTTGTACTTTGTAGAAATTCCCTCCGGTGCAACAAAAAACGGCAGAAATAGAGGTAGTTTGTCAAAAGGGTCAGCTTAGGGGCGTTTGATCGGCTTTCGTCAAATACATACTTCTTGTCCGTTCATACTGGGTAAGGACGGTGCCGAAGCTAGAGCTACATCAATTGACAGACCGATGGAGATGGAAATGTAGTTTTAAGAAATGAAAGTCATTTGTGCCCTTGACTACATGAAAAAAAAATACAGTATACGAAAGGAATATCTAAACACCCCATATAGAATCGCCCACCGTGTTAAAACGCCGCCTTGTTTTTTGTTACTTGTTTGTTTCTTCCGTCGAAAGCTTCATTGCCTCACCTTTTCTTCTAGACGCCTTTCTCAATGAAAGCTGAACTGCCAATTCTTCTTATGACTTACAGTATTTGGTGCGTCAGCCTCAGGCCTCAACCCGCTTTTATGCTGCGCGTGCGCCAACGTCTTCTACAGCCTTTCCTGCCCCCGACGGGCATCTCTAACAGCTTACCTACGTGCCTTCGGGTGAACGCTCTCTCGTTGTTTAGGCAACGTCTCCACCTGCTTCTACTCGGTGATGTATGATCAATAATATGACTCGCCTTTGCCGTGTCCGGACATTTTTTTTTCTGTGAATCATTGCTTGAAAACTGCATTAACTCTACCACAGTCGTCTTGTAGCACAAGAATGCATAAAAGGTGCACTCCTTGTGTACAAAATCAATATTTATGAATGAATTTGCCATGGAAACAGAAAGGTAAGCCAGCCGGAGTAACTTGCTGCCAGAGAATATTTAACCGCGCGCCCACATTACTTAGTCGCCACCATGGCTTATACCACGTAGTAACAAACCACTCCATGTTATCGATACCGGGATCCCTGGTCCGATTTTCTTCCTGGCGAAATGGTTGATGGCGCTTCACACGTCTAAGTGCAAAGCAGTGATAGGTGCAGGGCACACATAGATACTTTATTGTGCCAAGAAAATTGTCGCAATGGCAAGATGGTATCCCCTGTTTCCCCTTACGTAACGACATCAAGGAGGTCTTTGAGCACATCATCTTAACGGTCGCATCCTATTTAACAGTTCTGCAAGAAAGCCAGTTGATGATTTGTTATATTCCTACAAACTTTACTTTTGCGGTCATTGCGCCTTAGCTATTGCAATGCGACCCACTGCAAAAATTTCCGAATATTTCAAAATATATGCTCACTTTGTGATACCACTAATATTTCTATAATACGAGCTCTTGAGCCATTACTAAACGTTCAACCCGCTTCATTCTTTCTAACATTTCTCACAGTGTCAATGTGTAATGAATATATCTCCCTCCTTGTTCGCCTGTTTTTGAGGAGCGCGGAAGAGTGCGCCAAACATGTTATGTACAATATACCAGCCCACCCTATTGCAAGAAAAAGAAGCTCCTTTCTCCTCCTTCATTCGTACCTCTCCGCATCGACCAGTAATGTTAAGTGTACATTTTGTCATGCCTCAGGAAAACCTATTTGAATTCATATATACGTGATATTACTAGCGACTGGAGAGACCTGCCCATCTCTTCACCTGCGATGCCTAGTGTTTCCTGTCAGATAAGGTGCAATTCAACTGTTATGCGCATTCACTGTTTTATGTAAGTCTTCGCACGGTGAAGGCGTAAAAGTAAATAAATAAATAGTGTACGCTTTTTCAGATGGACTACGTTGTATATGCAGTTATAGTTGCTTTGGGCACATCAGGCGTCTTTGTCAAAATTTTGTAGGTCAAGGTGACCGCGGCCCGATGAGGCGCGCGGGGAATAGGGGCGCTGCGGTTGACGCTTTCGGTTGGTTGCGCGGCAAAGAGAGCGAGGGGAACTTTCCTTCTTGTTTTTGGTAGTTTGCCTCGACATTTTCGCACCAGCCACGCTAATGACAGCAAGAACGAAAGTTCCCCTTCCTCTCTTTACCGGCGCAGCCGGCTCACAGCGGCAACTGCCGCGCCCCTGCTTCCCTGCGCGCGTGCTCCGGGCACGGTCACAGTGGCCTGCAAAACTTTGACAAAGAATGCGCATCGGCTAGAACGATTGGACTGTTGGAGCTGCGGCGGCACATGAAATATACGACAAGCTGACCGAACACACAGAGAGTGAGGGGGGGGGATTTAACACGGCAAATGAGGAGGAGGAGGAATAAACTTTATTTATGCGAGCCTTAGGTGCTGCTGTCTGGGCACACAAATAAAAAAATCGGGCCGCACGTCATTTGCTTCCAAAAATATGCTCTTCTAAAACAGGGGTCACGTGATGAGGCCACATTCGATTAGCACGCTTTGAGCACATATGCGTCGACTCGTGCTCATTCTGCTGAATAAGTTGCCGTAGTTGAACACTCATCACAATTTACTGGCAGCATCGCCTTGTGAAAAAGATACTCCCCAACCCTACTTACGAGCAGTGGGTGGACCGGCTGACCAGCTCGGACATGGCGGCGCAACAAGAAGTCGTCGCTAGAGCCCGGGCAGCCAGCCAGGACCAGGACATCCCAAACCACCACAGGGCTGGTGCCCCTGCTATCTAGCACCAAATTTGCTCGTTTTTATTAAACGTTTATTTCTCTCTCTCTCTCTCCCCTCCACTCCAATGGGCACGTTTGAGGCAACAGTCGACATTGCGAGAAAACGCGACCCCGAACGTATCCAAAATAAACGCTTTCGCGGTATCACCCTGCAAGACTACGCTTAAGGATTCTCTGCAACTTTTTTTTACAAGCCATCTACCTCCATGACATTTTCAGGAACCGAAAATTCGTGTATCTCCGACACACTTGTTCCAAAGAGCGCCTATAATATCTGCAATTCAAGTAAAAAAACCACAATGGCAATTACTGTAGGTTTACAAAAGTTAGCGACGTATTTTATTGCACAGAGAGAATTCCCCTCTAAGCGAAGACTCGTGTTCCCTGTGTTCTTTGAAAGCCACTACTTATCCTTCGCGCGGAAGTAATAAAACATACTTTATCCATACCACGGCGAAACATGACAGGGTAATCAACGTCTGCAGTACGTAATGTGTCGCATAGCCCGGTCCGGATTGGACTGACCCGATCTCTGCTTAGACCTGATGTCTATTTATTATCACTGCCCGTAAAGGCACTTTGCGTTGCTATTACGCAATAAATGGAACGCATGAAACGGCGCAAAATATTGTTTCACAAATAGAAAGCGTGGTTGTGTTTTTACATTCTATATGTGGTACAGAAGTTAAAGCACCTAACGTCATCTAGTGGTTCGCTTTCAACACTGCTAACATTATTTCGACCAACGGCTACAGAAGGCCAGACGTTTAAACTTTGTGACTTTGAGTTGGGGTCTATATGTCGTAACGGCATAGGTTAAAGCAGCCCAAATCATCCGTTTTTTTAACTAGATCGATTTATGTTATTTCATTTTAAATAATTGAACCCATTTTTTGTAAATAACAGTTGTTAAATATATTTAGGATTGCTCTAGCGGAATGTGGAGATTTTCACCTCTTCCAATTCCTGCTTGTTCCGGGCAGGAACGACTGCTTTAGCACTGTCTAAAAATGAAAATTCGCTGAAGGAAGAAAATTACGCGCTCTATAGAAGCAGAAAATATTAACTAGAAACACGGCTCGTTCGCCGATCCCCCAGTACAAATGCAGTATCATTAGCGTTTTAAGAGTTTGTGTTCGTGGTTTCTTTGAGGCTGCACAAGTTTTCTCTTTTTCAACCGATTTCCAAAGCTAGTTTGCGATCATGGAAAATATCAGTATGCTACAATTGCTCGTCCAGGGAATCCGATGCCTTCAGTATCTTGCCTCAGAACGTAAACATTCTATCAGAGGCGTTCGAGTGACTACAGCATTAATATTTTTTTTTGAACGCATTCGTGATTTAGAGGTAGGAAATATCCTGTCAAGGATATTCCCCGCTTCGCGGTAAACATCGTCAGCCTAAAAAGATCCGGTTTTAACCAGTGGCACCACAAACGTTCGCGAAAAAAGCCACGAATGATCGGAGAGAGTATTCTTTGCAAAAATCGTTCTCTCGTCCCGTTCTCTCTAGCGTCCTGTGCTCTCTAATCGTTCTCTCTAGCGCTCGTCCCGTGTCACTGTGTCTTCTTCTGTCCCCTTCTAGTTCGCTTTTTACCATGTGGAAGTCGTGTCACAAACTAGCCCAAGTTTCTGCGTTGAAGTGCTCATTTTACAACAATAATAGTTTCTATCATAAGAACCTTATATTGGCGACAATTGGCCAAACTTTCATGCTACGTTTGTAGTATTCGCCGAGTCTCTGCGCCCACTTCATATTCTTCGGCCGCCTTTGGATATTTGTAGTCAAACGTACAGCTAAACCCCGTGCTCATGTATGGGCTAGCAATAAATGTACTGAAGAAAATATGCGTATAGGTGGTATGGCCCATAGCATTATTATACCAGGCCCGTCTTCATATAAAATGCAATTTATATAATCAATTTCGGACAATGCTTTCAGAGGAAACGTTTGAAAATGTGCTGGCTCCGCTCAACTTCTCTGCCTTTTCCTTTTTGCTTAGCACCTCATCTTCATTTCTTGCGCTAATGTAAGAGGCCCCGCCGGAAAAAAAACCATGCTGTATGGAATACTGTTTTCAATATGTTAACCATGATTTATTTATTAGTTGATGTACGGCCTCACCTCCCGTGACAATTTTTTTCAATAAATAAGAAGTTTTAGCTTTTCATAAAAAAATATAGTGTGGCCAACGGCAAAACCATTTCAGCTAACCGTTTCAAGAGGAATAAAGAACGGCTTTTTTTAAACTGGTTTAAGTGACCAAGAACGGGTGAACCCTTTAAATAAACGAGAAATAGTGCTCCCAACAGCACGTGATCCCCGTGGCGTCTCCTGACGTCTCGCTCACGTGTCGCCCGCCTTGCAACCGCTTATCGTGGCACATGAACGCAAACGCACGCACGCAAAGGCACACGCACACACACACACACACACACACACACACACACACACACACACACACACACACACACACACACACACACACACGCACCCAACTCTGCTTCTTGCCCTCATGCGTCCAAAGCTTTATGGGCGAAGCCCCTTAGGGGCTTCGCCGGCTTCTGCCTTTGCTGCAGCAGATGGTTGCTCAATGAACCACCCGGCTTCTACCTCTATTCGTTTCTACCCTGGGTGAACTAAGGCAAACCGGTATTTTTAGATGCAGAGCATATGTTTCACTCGCCTTGTCCCTCCGGCGTCGTCGTCGTCGGCGTTGTCCGCCCCTCCCCCATTCTCCTCGCCGCGCCAGCTGCGCTCTCCGCCGCTCACCCCCTCTCCTCTCCGATAGCGAACATTCTCTCGCGAGGGCCATTGAATTGGATTGGATTTGATTGGCTTGGCTTGGCTTGGCTTGGATTAGATTGGATTTGGATTGAATTGGATTAAAGGGAATTGTGTTGGAATGTGTTGCGTCATAGCCGCAGCACGTTGCGTCATAGCCGCGGCAGACGCGCTGGGGCCGGCGCATGTGCAGTACTCTCTCTTCCGCGGTTTCCTCTCCTTCGGGCGCGCAGCGCATATAACCGGTATGCCGTTCACCGGCGAAGCAACATCCACGCTTGGCTCAAACACCTAGAGTCCACGCCGATTTACAAGTCCGCCAACGTCGTCATCGACTGGGACCGGCTTATGCAGTCCCCTCAACGTTATGCGCGCTATAAAACGCGGTCCCTTCGCCGCTCCGCCTATGCGTCGCATCTACACTGGGGTTCCCGCGAGGGGAGGTGGAAGATTTTTTCAACCACAATGCCACCCGCCATGTGTCACCCTGAATTTCTCAGACACCGGGGTTGTCCGGGGACCACAGGCTCGGCATCAGATGTAGCGTTGGATGTCTTGAATAGAGCCACGGGCTTATGGCGAATTTGTGGAATCCTTGACTATGAGTATGGTTTCGACTGCTTTAGCTCAATCACCAGGCTGCACAAAATGAAGTGAAAATAGTCTACTATAGTTTTTGGGCTGAAGAGGCCTGTAAGTGTGAAAAACGAATGTGACGTTCATGGTTTTAAGACCCTATGGTTTCTCGTGATAGCTCTAACGCAATGCAGCGTAAAGTGTACGGCAATCTCGCTGCCTTTAAATACGCTTGCCATGGCGTTTCAAGATGGTAACATGGCGGTTTAAAAAGGTTACCTATTGTATATTCCTCGAATGTGTAATCCGTAGCCCTCGCAATATTTATCTTGCATTTAAATCCTCTTTCACTGAAACCGGCAATCATCAAAAAGTCACATGTCGTTGTAGAAAAAAAACTATTTGCGATTATTTTGCCCGTAAAGTGTCACCCTTGGTCTGCCGTCCACGTGCCATCTGAAGTTACTGTCTGCTGGTCGCGGTGCCCATTCGTGCGGTGCCACACAAAGTATCTAACCTATTCCTGCGTGTGCATGCAGCGCTCGTGAGAAACTTTGTTGCACCCCATCCCCTACGGTGACAACTGTGGACTACCAGAAATGGTTTAAAGAATCTCGCTGGAGTTTTCTGCATATAAAAAAGAAATGGGCTCACAAAGAAGGCTGAACACTCTGAACACGGTTCTGCAACTTGCGACTTCAAAACTTCTGTACAAATAAGTATATCTCGTCTCAGTGGGAACCACGAGCTTCCATCCGTACAGATGTGTCGCGAACTGTCATTTTATTCTGATTTGTCTCCATCTTGATCCTGGAATATGTTTGAATGGAACAGTGAGAGCTCAACATCGAACAAAGAGAGAGCTCAAGCCAAGTAATCATGTTCTCATTGATCATAGACCGCCCGTCATACCTTGTGAATGCAGTATTGTGCACCAAATGTGTTTGGGGCAAGTAACTATCAAGGAGTGTGACCACCAGTTTCACACTTAAAGTAACCAGCGGCTGATAGTTCTAAGCATCATGAAGTTCCTGTTGGCTCATAGTGAGGACATGGATGTTTGCGTAAGTTGCCACTGTCCAGAGTATTTCCAGAAAATATAGTGAAGCCTGCTATCAACACATTGTTGAAAAACTTCGCAGATACCAGAAATGATGGCATTACCTGACAGGAGGGGCATGGTAAAGTTCCACAACAAAGAAAAGTCAACAGAAATGTTGTGGTCTCTCTACCTCACAATATGCATAACGCTAGCTTTGAACAAGGCAGGCATTCATGCACACCGCGAGGAACCACCGTGGGTTCGAGCTAGTTGAGCACGCTCACGATACTGAAACGCCGTCGCGCCAACATAACACCGCCTCTGTTGGGCAGGTGGAGAAAGGGGCGACAAAGGAATATGCCCAGGACACGGAGGGAAGACGTTTATTTTATACTAACATTCTAGTCACATATTTTACAGTCCCAATTACACAATTTACAGTACACGTACATACTTCCCGTTAGGTGAAAGGGGTTATGGGGTGCCACGCGCAGGTGCGCACGTTTCGTCGGCGCAGAGCCAGTGGGCTCTTCTGTCAGGGCAAATTCCGGGGTGCGCGCACGTTGTGCGCGCGCGCATCACCGTGCTGGCCAGATCGGCTCGCAGCAGCGAGGGAGACGGGGCCCATTCGCTCACAGGCGCGTACTGGCACGGCGTGGATCGTAGAGTGGTAGGTACGGCCTTACTATATGCAAGCGTAGGGGCGACAGGAGCAGCCTTAGGCACGGGCCGCAGCCGGAAGGGCTGGTGGGCTTTCGCCGGCGCAACAGAGTTGCCGCCGGCTGGTAAAGAAAGCGTCACATACCTTCGGACAACGCCTTCGGCGTCCTGGAAGCGTCTCCCCGAACGGACCCCCGCGCAGGGCGCGCGTTCGCATCCCCGGCGAGAGTCGGGTTCGGGCATCGTTCAAACGGACCAATGAGGTGAGGTTAGCGCCGCTACCAGGGCGGAGCGCCAGGCTGCGTGACAGTGTTTTATCGCCGCAACGGTCTCTGCAGGCTTCACCTCACGCACGAGTTTGAGAGACGGCTCGGCTCTACACAGTGGCGCCAAGACGAGCCGGAGATTCGGGGAGAGAGGGGAAAGGCGCCGCGCGACGCCACAAACCCAGTGATCGCGCAATGGTTTGGGCGTCAGGATCCCCACAATGTGCAATGCGTTAAAAGGCAAGTGCAAGGCATATGGCCTTCGCCTTGTATGTAGTACTGCCTGTGGAATGGGTTGCTAAATATCTCAAAGACCTGTAGTGAATGCTTATCTTTTTTGTGAAATAATGTTAAGTTGCTTGCTCCTCGAATTTGCATGGTACCGAGGATCCAACGCAAAACAATATTTCTCATAACACTTCCAACTGTCCAGCTGTGTGACCTCTTATCCCGAAAGTTTTGTTTTAAACTGATCCTCACGCTCATTTATACTAGTTACGCTACTGGTTCAATATTACTACTAGTACTACTACTACTATCACCACTACTAGTTCAATACTAGTTACCTACTATAGGAAAGCTGTAATGAGCGCCTTCATCTGTCATCCAAATAGCTTTAAAGCAAAACCATCACGCGCCTGCTCGCTCTGTGCAAGTGGCGCAGCGTAGAGGTTTTGTGGGGTGACTACACAGGAAGAGTGCAGAGACCTTCTCCTAATATGGGTGGCTGTGGAAAAGTGCGAAGAGTAGAAGGAAGAAGGCCGGAGGCACTTGATTACTACCACGAAGGTCGCTCGCCCTCTGTGAGCGGTGTCGCGACTAACATCCACAGCTTGGCACTTTGTTCTTAGCCGACCAAGCGGTCGACGTGCTTGGACCAATACGCTTGACAATGGTGATTGGACACTCCGCGACACTGCGGTGAAAGCAACAGGTTTCCCAGGACGCCTGCGTTGTACCGAGGGTTTAATGTGGTTTAGTGAAACTGCGTGGTAATTTCCGACATCAAGTACATCAGCGTTCCTTGCTGTGATTCAGACGTCTGAGCCGTTGTTTAAAAGCAAGCCTGAAATATAGTTTAGGTGTAATTACCTTTCAAAGTGACCTAAAGAAGCAGCTATCTTTGGGAGGTTGAAGGAGCATTTGTTAATATTTTAGTTTTCATTTTAGCTGATTCTAAGAAAGTAAAATATTTAAAAAATTCAAAATCATTGTATTATTTGTCCTTAGAATGGGTATAAAAGATTTGTTAATCGTCCATTACTTTTCAACAAGCTTGAAAACCTGGCCTCAATTGGCTTGGGTGTAAACGACGTTGTTTTCGGATACCCGCCCTGCCCTTACGCAACACTGCTATTATGCATAACTTTATTTCAGAAGGTGGCTTGGTTTTTGTTTTCCTAAAATAATTTTGTTGGAAAAAAAGTCGCCGAAAGTAATTAATATGGGGTTTGTTTTATACTAGCACATTTTCCGTTCATGAAGAAAAACAATGTCGGATGAAAATACGCTTTTATTCAGATTTTCTCTGTGACGCTGTTAGAGTGTTTGGCGCCATCGCAACCATTCATATAAGAAGACGGCAGTCGTATTTCTAATCGAGCGTAAAGAAAGAAAGGGGCAGTGTGATCTGATTTTTATGCGCGTAAATGATCTTCAAGGGGTTAATTAATCCGCAGCCTTGCGCTGCGACGCCTGATTGTCCAGGGGGTTTCGGCGTGTAAAATCCACGAATTTTCATACTTTTAAAGGGGCCCTAAATAGGCTTCTGAAGGTCGCCATTTCAATCGCGCCATCACTTGAGTACCCCTTCACGACAACGTATACCAAATATTACACCTCTACGTAAGCGTGAAGCAGGGGCCCCAAAAAACACGGAACAAAGATTCTTTCTTTCTTTTCGTGCTTACCAAGCGCTTCCTCGCCGCCACACGTACAGCAGATTGCTTGTGACGCAGCCTCTGTGACGCCCGAAGCACTGAACAGTACGGCGGCGCTATTGGTGTGCCATTTTAAAAGCTGTAGCCAATCAGCGTTCTCGGCTGTGGAGGAAACGCGGGTGCACGCGGCACTCTTGCGTCGGCGGCATGCCTTATCCACCGGCAGCACGGCGACCGCTCCTGCACCGCTGCGCCACGAACGAATGTCCATCGTCGCCATCCGTCACACGACCTTAGCTGAGTTTGTAGATATAGCGCATCCTTTAGAGGGTATTTATTTATTTATTTATTTATTTATTTATTTCAGTGCGAAGATGCACTAAGGAAAGGATGGGGGAGGAGGGGGGGGGGTACAGAACTATGACAAACAACAATGGTGGTACATAGGTGGGAGTGCATAGTATCACGACACAGTGTAACAAATGAAGTTTTGTAGGGCACTCTTGAATTGGGAATGTCTTGAGATGGCAGCAGTGGAGTCGGAAAGGTGGTTCCAGTACACGCTGGTTCGTGGAGTTAAATAATCATTATAAAGACACGAAGAAACACCAACTTTGTTTGCAGGGTCTGAGCGGGATAAAATATGTGTAGGCGGAAGCATCAGCTGTTTTTTCAGGTGAATGATGTAGAAAAAAAGTCCCCTGCATTTCCCCGAGGGGAGAATGTGAAAGTGCGAATGCACGGTTGTCGGCCCGCTTGCGGCGCTTGCGCTCGGCACCCGCCAGCCCCACCGCCTCGCCGCCTTCTCCTTCCATCTCTTCCATCGGGTTTGTAGTATGACGTGTACACCACGCAGTTATCAAGCCGCTATAACGCCGCTGAGTCGCCAACGCAACGCCGGCTGACGACGTAGTTTGAATGCGTTAAAGATATAAGGAGCGTTCCTAACTCTGAAATCAGCGTGGCTTCCGTGGCTTAGAAAAAAAATCATTCCACCTCTTGCCACCGTAGCGTGCGGACGCGGAATCATGAGCTCCGTTGGAGCGGCGACAGCGGCCCAGGCCGGCCGCGGAAACAGGGTAGATGCTAAGGGAGATAGTGAGTATCAAGTTATTTTGCCTCAGTTGCCTACAGGACGTATTGTTTCCAATACGGTGTTTCTTCACGGCGACGTGAAAGCCCGACCGTTTCGTGTAGAGGACTTCCGAGACATGCTCGCCCGTGTTGGTATGCTCCCCGACGTGATTGCGCTGGGGGCGTACCAAATCAACCACGTGTGCGCGGTGACCTTCAAGAGTGCCGAGGCCACAAAGAAAATGCTAGCGGCCGGCGAGCAGGAGGTGAAGGGACGTCGGTGTCTCGTCATCGACCCGCAAGACCACCAAGTGAGGCTTAAGCTACACTGGCTGCTGCACGGCGTTGATGACGAGGACGTCCGGGCAGCACTCGCTACCTTCGGCAAGGTCATCGAGATCACCAAAGAAAGATGGCGAGTACAAGGTGTCCTTGACAAAGGGTCTACGACGAGGGTGGTGACGCTGAAGCTAACATCTGGCGTGACTTTGGAAGATTTGCCCCATCAAATTCGGGTGGCTGGGGAGCTGGCCCTCCTCGTCGCACCGGGCCGGCCGATGCAATGCCTTCGCTGCCAGGGAACGGGTCACGTCCGCAGAGACTGCAAAGTGCCACGCTGCTCCCGGTGCCGGCGTTTCGGCCACTCGGAAGCGCAGTGCGTTCGCACTTACGCGGCGGTCACGGGGCCTGTGCAACGCGAGGAACTTGACGAGCACCTCATGGACGTGGTCGAGGCGGAAGCGGCCGCGGAAGGCACGGGACACCAATCGACAGCGGAGGAGACTACAAGCACAACGGACTTCTCTCAGAGCTCGGAGCCTAGGACGCAGGAGGAAGCCGCAGCGGCCGTCTCAGCCAGCAACGGGGGACGCCGAGGCAACCGGCCCGCAGGCGGCGTCTCAGCCAGCAACGGGGGACACCGAGCACCAGCCCGCGGATACGCTAGGTGGTACAGGAGGCACAGTCAAGCGCAGCCTTGACAAGTCGGGTGAAGGGAGCGGCCACGAAACCACAACCAGCAGCGAGGAGCCGCCACTGAAAACGAACCAGGGCGACGGCTGTTATCCAAGCCTCGAACGAACGTCCATCGCGGCTCGGGGGCCTCCATAGACGCAGCCGGTGCAGCAACTTCCGCCAGATGCTTTGGTGGCCGTTTAAGAACGCGTAGCGTAGTCCTCACGTGTCAGGTAAGCACCATGCGCCCGGTCTGTACGTAGCCTTCATAAGGTGAACGGTAATGAGTGGGTGCCTGAGCGTAGCAACATTAAATGTCCGGGGGCTGTCGACACGTCGAAAGCAAAGTCAGGTTTACCGTCTGTTAACAGAGCAGGACATTGACGTTGTAGCCGTTCAGGAGACGAAAGTCGAGGGGAAGGAGGAGACCGAGGCCATGGTGCGTCTTTTCACGTCGAGGTACTATGCTTGCTTAAGTCATGCTGTGGGGATCTCCGCGGGATGTGTATTGTTGCTGAAGAAACTGCCGTGTCTGGTTGTGGAGGGTGTGACGTCGTGTCGTTCGGGCAGGCTTGTTGTGTGTGATTGCAGCCTTGATAATGTGAACTTTCGAATTGTCTGTGTATACGCTCCAAATGCTGTAATAGAGAGGGAAAAATTTTTTGGGACTCTCAGGCAACACGTCGATACAGACAGAATGCTCATTATAACAGGTGATTTCAACTGCGTACTTTCTAGGCGGGATAAAACAAGTAACAACGCGTATAGAAATGCTAGTACTAATTTGTTATCCGAAATTGTTGCGGATTATGGACTCGTTGATGTCGGGCAATGTCTAGACGGGAAAAAGACGTCCGATTCACCCACTTTCAAGGTTTCAGCCACGCGAGGCTGGCTAGGATTTACGTTTCGCTGGATTTATTACAGAAATGCCAAAGCTATGATGTGCACGCGGTTTCCTTTTCTGATCATTGTTTGGTTAAGTGCAGGATTGGGGGCAAGAAAGAAGAGTCCCCCTTTACATGGGACCTATGGAAATTAAACTCTAAACTTTTGGAGGACGAAACATTTCCGACATTTGTTAGAAAGAAAACTGCCGAACTAGATGGAACACATAGTGACATCGGGGCGCTGTGGGAGTTAAGCAAGCAAGAGATAAAAATAAAAGCCATACAACGGTGTAGCTGTATTAAATATGAAGAAACCAAAAAGGAAAGAATGCTTAGAAACATCCTACAAAAATTAACGTTAGAGGAGGGCAGAATGCCCGGGGTGTTTAAGGACGACATAGCACAGATAAAGCATAAGCTTGAACTTATTGACGAAGAACGCTATCGCGGTGCCCTAGTACGCGCGAGAGCAGAGCAATGGGCAGTAGGTGAGGCGCCCACAAAGCGTGCGCTCGGAATAGAAAAAGCACATGCACGACGCAATCAGATCAAGGAGATAACTTACATGGGTAAAGTAACGAGTGAAAAAAGCGAAATCGATAATGCTTTTTATGAGTATTACCAAGCACTGTTCGCTCTTAAGGCGGTGGACGCAGAAAGCTTCAAGCGGGATTTCATAGACGGGCTGCCTCGTTTGGAAGACGAAATGAAGGACTGGCTTGAACGACCTATTTCGGAAGACGAAGTGAAATGTGCTATTGAAAGCCTGAACCCGGGAAAAGTCGCCGGGGCCGGATGGGTTAAGCGCTGCTTTTTATAAGATGTTTAAATATGAAATGGTACCTGTGCTAACGAAGATGTTTAATGCAGCGTATGATCTTAAAACACTGCCCCCATCATATTCCACGTCCCACACAGTCCTCATTCCTAAGACAGATGAAGCGGAGAAACTTAAATTTGTCAAGTCGTACCGGCCAATATCATTAACAAACGTCGACTACAAAATCTTTATGAAAGTTCTGGCACAAAGGCTTCAAAGTGTTGTCCAACAAATAGTAGGGCCACATCAGACGTGCGGAATTAAGGGTCGCAATATTTTTACAAATATCCATAAAGCAAGGTGTGTCCTTGAGTGCTGCGACGCCCTGCACACGGGAGTGGCAGTCCTGCAGATTGATTTGGAAAAAGCGTTTGATTGTGTGTCACACGAGATATTGTTTTGTATTTTGGACCATGTGAACGTTGGGTTTGTAATTAAAGAGGGCGTCGCCCTGGCGTACCGCAATTGCACTACGCGGCTGATCGTGAACAAAAAGTTGGGAGCCCCAATTGAAGTGCAGCGTTCGGTGCGCCAGGGCTGCCCCCTCAGCCCCCTATTGTTTTGCATATACATCGAAGCCCTGTGTATGAGTATAATCAGAAATAGTGTCATCGAAGGCTTCCGACTGCATGAGTCGGAAGTTAAACTTTTGGCTTACGCAGACGACGTGGCCGTTTTTTGTATGAACGAAGAAAGCGTTCAGTTGGTAGTTGACACTGTCAAAAAGTTTGGCATGGTGACGGGTAGCTTTGTGAACTGGGCAAAGTGCCTAGGATTTTGGCATGGGGAATGGTCATCAACACCGCCAACCTTCGCTAATATTAGTTGGGTCACCACTCCAGTGAAGTACTTGGGCGTTGAACTGGAATATTACAGGGATAGTGAACCATACTGGCGTAGCCAGACAATGTTGTTGAGGGAGAAGGCCGAGAAATGGAAGGGGGCAAGGTTGTCAATTTTTGCAAGGGCCACGGCATGTAACTTATTCTTTGTAGCGAAGATTTGGTATATCATGCAGGTACTGCATTGTTCGCGAATCAACGTCCAAAGGCTTCACCGGGTATTTGCGGTGTTCGTTTGGGGCTCAACATGGGAGAGGTGCAGCAGAACAAACCTGTTTCGGAGAGTCCGAAGATGGTGGCTTGGGGCTGGCGCACCTTTATGTGCGACAGCTGGTAAACCGGTTTTTGTTTTGGCGAGATGTTCGTGACCCGTTCTTGCAGAGTGTCATGCAAGTACGGCTGGCGCGTGCTATGCCGGAATATGTAGTATCAACATGGTGCATGCCAGGTGGCGTGTATGGGTATTTTAAGGAAATAGTTATGACGGCCCGTTTTCTATTCGCACGTTTTTCTGGCGAGTACCTGTCCTCTGTGACACGCAAAAAACTGTATAAGGACATTTGCGATGTTGTTTTCCCCGTCCCTATGTATAGATATAATTACCGTGCTGGGCCAGGCCAAAATGTGCTAAAGCGCGTCAAAAGAATGGAGGTTCACTCTGGTGTGAAAACCTTTTTCTTCAAATTACACACAGGCACCTTGTCTGTTGGAACCTGGATGCAGGATAGAGGGATATCTGTGCCATGGGGAACTCAGTGTTCAATTTGTAAACAACCAGAAACGATAGAGCACGTTTTTCTGCATTGTTGGGCTGCGGTATTTTTGTGGGATGTCCTCCAGAGGACCCTTCATAAAGACTTCCCGCTGAGCCCCCATGGCATACGCTATCTAGCGGTCGAAAACGAGGAGGGGGCGCCCTTGGACCTCGTTATGTTGGTGGCCTTGCATAGCATATGGCGCTCGCGCATGGCCTGGCTCCACGGTGATGTGGACGCCCGCCCTACGCGGCAATGTTTTCGTGAGTCTATATCCCAGTACGTAGAAGTCCAGAAGCGCAAGGCATACACTCCTGAGTGGCTGTCAAGGATAGAACCCTTGACTATGCTTAGGGAATTTTAGAGAGACATCAGCCTTCATATAGGTTGGTGGCTTGTCGCTCGAGTTGCTCATGTGAATAAGTTTGTTTTGTGTTTCTGTGTTGTGTCGAAGACCGGCATTAAAGAAAAAAAAAAGGCTTCCGTGGCTTAGTCGGTAGAGCGTCGCGCTGCGGCCGCGACGTCCTCGGATCGAAACCGGGCACCGGATGCTGTTATTTTTTTATATAGTGTAGTGGCCTGGCTGGCGCGCCGAGAGAGGGTGTTGCGAGCTGGAGAGTAGGCGAGGGGGGAGAGGAGGCGCTACACGAGCGCCCTCACGCGTCGGAAATCCGGCGCCGTTGCTAGGCACGCTAGCTAGCTCCGTTGCTAGGCTGCGGGCGGGCGGACGGACGGCGGCGGACGAAGTAGGCTCGACTAAGAAGTGCATTCGCACTTAAAATATTTTTTGTAAAAGGCAAACACTGATATTTGCGACGAGCCGAGAAATGAGGCGGGCCACGAGCCGATTTCATTGAGGTGGCACTGGCATTACAGCTATAGTTCGACAAAATGAAACTAGTCGCGCGATTCTCGATGGCTTCAATGGATTGGGCGAGCGTGATTTTTCCGGGGTCCCAGATAGCGCAGACGTACGCTAATTTTGAACGAAACAGTGACTTATAAAGTGGTAATTTAACATCCGATGGCCGAAGCAGAAGTTGTGGCGCAAATATCCAAGCATGCGGTTGGCATTGTTAGTTAGTTATTCTGCACGCATATTCCAAGGGAGATCTTTCGTGATATGACTCCCGAGATATTTGTAAGAGTGAACGGAAGAGAGGGGAATATTATTTAAATGATACGCATGCGGGTCATTATTCAGCCGAGTTACTCGCATGGTTCGACACCAAACTCTTCAAAGGTGGCAGACCGTGTTGGAACGACGGATACGATACGTCTCGGTACCGTCCTGCCAAGTCACTCCGGATTACGGTAGGGCTCTCCGCGGTAGGCGGTACCGTACCAGGACCGTTTTTCAGATCTGCTATAACTTTCTGTTGTCGTAAACGAGCGTGGTTTGTTTGGAAGTCCCTATCTGGTCTTCAAGCGCTCGTTTCTGCTATTGTAAAACTGACGGTTAGGGTATTTTTTTTTGTTTCCTGCAGGAAAAAAAAATACCTTAACATAAATACCCCATAAAAGTGGTGCGGAAAGAGCCCCGCCGGTAGCGTAGTGGTTATCTCACCAAACCGGTATTCTGGAGGTCATGGGTTCAGATCTCACCCGGCGGGCATTTGTTCACCACTTCCGTTCTCACTCAAAAAATTCTTCTTCTGTTTCTATGACCCACTTTGCTTTCCTAGGTTTTCTTGACTGCCAATCCTTATTTTCTGATTTATCTACACACACACACACACACACACACACACACACACACACACACACACACACACACACACACACACACACACACACACACACACACACACACACACGCACACACACACACACACACACACACATATATGTGGGTGTGTATGTGTGTGTGTGTGTAGGGGGAGCAAAAAAACTATGAAGATTGTAGAGAAAACAAGAAAAGAAAACTTCGAACAACGTATAAACCACGATTGTTTTCTGCGTTTCAGAAAAGAGACATGCCTTCGTCAGGGCAAACTCTCGCCTGGCTGGCACAGTTTATATAGGGGTAGGTCCCCAAGTGAGAGTAGAGAAGTACTGGAATTAAGAAAGTGGATTCGTTTGCGAGTATATAGGCGGAGATATTGAGGGGGAAAGAAGGTTGTATAGTCTGAGCGGCGAAGTCGATAAGAGGGAAGTAAGCGGGGGGTTGATATTCCGGGAAATTCTTGGAGAGGACGAATGAGAGGGGTTTGTTGCCCCTGCGCGCGGCCTACGCAAAGGTTCTCAGAAACGCCGGAAGGAGGACAGGCGGTGGATGGAGTCCTTATCATAAGCTATCTGCGAGCCCGAGGTGACAAGAAAAGGTGAAGCAGGGGGAAAAAACTAGATAACGATAAATACTAAACAACGGTAAACTTAAACCTACGCTTTTTATAAAACCGACAGGCGGCAGTATCTAGATTATAAAATCCATCACCCGAGACACTGCAAACAAGGCATCTTTGTAGGACAAGCCACCAGGCTTAGAAGTGTATGCAGTGATGACAGTGACTACGTAGAGCACCTAGACGAACTCAAGGCCACCCTTATGAACAGGAACCACCCCAAAAGCTCGCTCGATGAGGCGTACCAACGTGCATCTAATCTCAAAAGGGGTGACGTGCTCAACAATTCGCGACAAAACGAAAGCACCAGGCCGCCTGCCCTGATAACTAAATTTTCAAATGCCCTCCCTAACTGAAACAATATCCTGCGGAAATACTACCCCATTTTAGCCAGTGACGACCGAATTAAAAAGGCGTTCTCGGAAGCACCAAAAGTTAGCTACCGGAAAAAATTCCCCGCCTTTCCCCGAGGGGAAGAATGTGAAAGTGCAAATGCAGGAGTTGAACTTGCGCGGTTCGGTAATGTTCGCGAAAGAGAGATCACACACACACACACACAACTACAAAGAAAGAAAGATGCATTTATTCACAGACACCTATTTGTGTTGTCGTTGTACTTGATTGCTAGAGCGGATCTCAGATCTCAGTTTTGAAATTTCGTGTCAGTACTCCTTTAAGCGGGTGCATTAGCCCTTCTCACGCCCGATTCCTGGCCAATCCCCCACGTGGGTATGTGCCATGCACAGACGCCTATTTGTGTTGTCGTTGTACTTGATTCCAAGAGCGGATCTCAGCTTTGAAATTTCGTGTCAGTACTCCTTTAAGCGGGTGCATTAGCCCTTCTCACGCCCGATTCCTGGCCAATCTCCCACGTAGGTATGTGCCATGTCAGCGGCCAGGCAGCGCGCGCCCATCTCCCCCGTTGCCAAGGAAGACGAGGAGATTCCTGGCCAATCTCCCACGTGGGTATGTGCCATCTCCCCCCGTTGCCAAGACGAGGAGCGCGCGCACCCGCAGCTGTTGCTATGTGGACGGACGGCGGTCAACGGAATTCAGGGACGCTTATAAAGTGCATTCGCACTTAAAATAGGAATATAAAAGATATTTTAGTGCATGCTAAAACGAACCTTCATAGCAACCAGTCATAGCCAGCTGCTCCCGCCCCAAATGCAAGACTTCAGGCACCTGCAGACAGACTGTATTGTAAAAAGCACAGCCAGTAATTAGGTTTACAAGATTAATTCAAGTTTTACGTGCACTTCATTCAACATTGTGTTTATGTTGGAATGCTGAATGTGTCACAAACAGTATATTCGGAGAGTCCGAGATGGTGGCTTGGGGCTGGCGCACCTGTATGTGCGACAGCTGGTAAACCGGTTTTTGTTTTGGCGAGATGTTCGTGACCCGTTTTTGCAGAGTGTCATGCAAGTACGGCTGGTGCGTGCTATGCCGGAATATGTAGTATCAACATGGTACATGCCACACACTAAACTTTTTACACCCTTTTTGGCCGAAAAGGGTGTAAAAACCTTGTCCTATGGCTAACACCCTTAAAAGGTGTTTTCGCAAAAAAAGGGTGTACGGACAAAAAAAGGGTGTAACAACAAAAAAAAGGATGTTGGGCTCAACACCTTAAAAAAGGGTGTTGAGGACGCTCAACACCCTAAATAAAGGGTGTTGAGCATCCTCACACCGTTTTTTAAAGGTGATGGCATGCGCAGTACCATGGTGCTGCGCGTGTCATCACCAGGGCCTTGGAGGCTTGCGACCTATCACCATGGTGTCCCAATGCAATTCATGGCGACAGGTGTATGTCTGGAGGCTCTGTAAGTAAATGAAATGTAACAATTTATGACTAATGGCACAATTTTAAGTTATATATACAGTGATCCCTCGTGGCGTCAAACTCGGATATCTTGAAATATCGGTTAACTTGACATGACACACAAAAAAAACGTAGTAGTCTGAACCAAAAAAGAAGAAATAATAGAACTTCACAATTTCATGCACGTGACGATCACAACATTGGTGCACTAGAGGGACCACTGAAAACCGTTATCAGTGTGCTCACTACACATTAGCATTCAAGTGATACAACTAGACAGAACTGGACCCCCACTACAATTGCAATCATGTTTTCTGGTGGTACCTTCCAAAAACAATATCCCATGTGATGTGCACCTGTAGAGAACTTGTTGTGGTATTTGTCGTCACAACTTTTTTAAAAGGCAGACAACCACATTTATAAGTTCAATTGACCATAAATTGCACAATTTCTTTTGTGTCAAAAATCTTGAGACTCAAGCTGAACGAAACCACGTTTTCCGATTAAAGTTTTACAATCGACAGTAAATGTCGCAACATAAAAAAAGAAACAAGAATGTTTGCAGAATTCTGTGCATGAATCCTGAGACTAAAACTAATTCACAACCATAAACTATGATTGAGGTGTCTATTAATAAACATTTTGGCAACTTCCCTTAAAACTTTACAGCCAAGCACATACCAAATATCAAGATACAAGCAATTATGAACTCCCTTCCCTCCGAATGCAATGAGGTGGACACAGCATTCTGAACTATAAAAAACATTTATCTTTGACCCATCCTATAGCCGGTATTCATTGAAAAGTTTAGCTGTCAATTTCTTCGTTTGGCAACACTGAAATAGCCACGAACATGGCTGATCGCGCGGCTCGTGCCACTGCGGCCGCACGCCGAAGAGAAATATAACACCGACGTGTGTGGCCTGCTCCGTTTCAACCGATTCTCAACAGTGGTGTCATCAAAGTTGTTATTAAAAGCACTCGCGTTGGAGTCAAGGCATTTCTTTGCGTTCGGCGGGCTAGAGCTTGGAATGTCCAAACCATATCATGCGCTTAGCACGACAAGTACCGCCAGAATCCAAGCACACCCTTTAGGGTGCTTGGATTCTGTCGCCGCAGGAGCATCCTTTTCTGCCCAAAATATCATAGGTAGGAGCTTTTCCTGCAAAAGCACCCACCTAAAGGGGTACAAAAAGGGTGCATCATCCTCGGTTCACAAATGGCGCTGCAGATGTGCAGCCACATATGGCACAGTATGACACACAATTACGGTATGAAACATTCGTGCTTTCCAAGCTCGGTTCTATGAGACATTCCATTAAAGCTCAATGTCAGCTGACAATTTACTTGAACTTTTTGACCCACCGATTTTTGAAACATCCATTTATAAAGTCTAATATTACAGCCAAATCGCAGTACAGAAGTTGTATCATTAGAGGATGTTGATTATTCGAAACGGTGTTAAAAATTCAATTTGATGTTCATTTTGCTAAACTGCAGCGCACATCCTTCGAGCTTCACTGCACAGCATAAACGTGTTATTCAGTGAAAGCAAGTAGGCGTGCAACACATCAACTGCACAAAAGTTTTTCGAACCTTAAAACCCTTGGCTTCTCAGCATTGCATCAAACTTCCAATCACGGTAGCTACTCGCAATGTTTAGTGCCTTATTCTTGAGCTGAGCAGAAAAGCTCAATATTAAGGCAGACCAAATACAATATGTATACTTCCCTACGTACTGTGGCTTTATTCTACCCATAAAAGTTGGGTCCCCACTGCCACTTATTTTATTTTACATTATTCTTTTTGCTTCATGAAAAATGACCCCACATAGCAATACCAAGAACTGTAAACATCACAGAACAAGCATATGAGTTCCCATGTTGAAATGTGATGACATTGTTGTTATAGCAGTATTTTATCATGAGTCTAGCTTGTGCATGGTGCCTTGCATTATGTCCCTGCTGGTGGATGTGGGGTCATTTTTCGTGTTGCAAATGAAAAGCGAACAGCCAGTGCCCATTAGTTTCGTCTAGTATTACGAGGTGCTTCATGGGAACCATCAAACCCGTCTATAGCCCTTTTTAGAGTTGACTAGAAGTTAAATCAGCAATATTATCGATAAAACGTTTAGCATCTTTTTTATTAGCAGCTTTAGTGTTGCTACTTTCCATATTTCTGCTTTTCTTAATGACATTTTTGTTTCGCTGAGAAGGTGCATAACCAATGAAAGCTTTTCTGTAAACCTTTGGTAGCTATGCAATTGCTAGAAAAATATTTTACTAAATAAGGCAGCTTAAACTTAGAATACTTGCATTTAGAAACATTATAATCAATTTTATTTGATCATACATTTCTGGCTGTTTTTACACAAAGCTGCACATGGGATATTAAGTGCACCGCAAGGAGGGCTCTGGATTAGCTTTGGCAACTTTGGGATATTTATTGTGGACTTAAATCTCCACACATGGGCATTTTCACTTTCTGCCTCCACCAGAAAAATGGCCACCAATTTAGAGAGCTATTCTTACTAGTATTTGACGTACATTTTAAAATTTTAAATTTGATGTACATTTTAAATTATTCTCTACAACAGCACCCAGCGGGTGCTGTTATAGAGCGATTGTGCACTACACCAGACAATGTACTACACTGTCGAGAACTTTGACATCTACAAAGCAAGCTAATACTGGTAAAATGTTTCATACCATAATTACTGCGTGTTCAAAGCTCACGTGTGAAGTACAGATACTGGTGCTTCAGCAAGAACTGAGGATGAGCACCCTTCCTGGTTCTGAAAAAAAATAAACATGGAAAAATGCTTTAAGCAGGATTAAGAAACAGGGTTGAAAGAAAGTGAGCAAGCAATTCTTTCAAAAATATGTAAAGCCATGCAAACAAATATTTATTTCAACTTCATGTCTACAAAAGACAATCTCATTAAGGCTGGTAATGGGGTCGTGGGTAAAAAAAGAGCAGAGAGCACTTATATAAATGCTACAGGGAACCTTCAAGCCAAAAATTGCTTTAGCACTTAAACTAATCACTGTTCAACAAATTCATGAAAATTGAATGGATGAAAAACCAGCGGTAAACACAGGACACAGTTAAAAGAGAACAACGGGACAAGCTTATCCCATCGCTCTGTTCCGTAATCTGTGTTTTCCGCTGGTTTTTCATCCATTCAAACATGTACCAACTAGCACAGTCCGACGCCTTGGTATCATAAAAATACGAATTGTCACTCCTTACAGACAGTTGGAAAAAAAGAAAGTATAAAGCAGGTGACAAAATTAAAATGACAGGAGATTGGTTAACTTTTAATTTTAAGGGATAATATAAAAAATAATGGCATGAATGAAAGTGAGCAGCAACCAAAGGACCATGATGCTAGGCCGACATTCCACTTTGAACCAAATTTTCCGCTTTCAACGCTACATAGGCCAAACATGCAGTGAGGCAACCCTTTAGGCCCACAAAAACATACCATAATCTTTAAAAAAGCTACAATTTAGTTGAGAAAAACTGACCACAACAAATTGGAATTGACAACTAGATACAGTTGTCACACCCAAGCAAGCCGGCAAAAGATGAACAGGTATCTAGCTGTCTTACCCCCTATTTGTGGCCTAGCTTCTGATCCGCTGCAGCAAACAAAAAAATTGTTTATATGAAGAACTATTACTCTTGGTCAAACATAGACAGTTCTAAAGAAGGAGCCAAGTAGGTTCCGAAACGGGGAAGGCTTCGGACAAAGTCCTTGGTTAGAGTATTATATTTGTTTCCATCAAACACAAAAAAATGCATGGTAAAGCGCTGACATTAACTTTGTCTACTGCGGTTCCTTCATGGTGACATCACTATAGGAACCAAAAATACAATACAGTGCATTAAAGGGGCCATTGGGACAACATAGAATTTCGTTTCGTTCGATTGATTCATTGTGGGGTTTAACGCGCCGACGCAACGCAGGCGATGAGGCCCGCCGTAGTGGAGGGCTCCGGATTAATTTTGACCACCTGGGGATCTTTATCGTGCGCCGAAATCTCGCACACACGGGCGTTTTTCGTTTCGCTCGACATATTTCCCATTTTATAAGTGCCCCCACCACTTGACCAGCAGCAAATGATGCTGCATTCACTGAGAAATTAATTTAGTTTAAAAGTCTGATTCTCCCACCCTATCGTGTGTTTTTGGGATGTCAGCAATGAAGCCATAAGTGCGTGTAATCAAACAAACTACTGCGTCACTCGGGTCTGCAGCCTTGCTAGCCATCAGTCCTCTCAGGTGGAGCTACCATACTCATGCACGAACCGTTGTTTGCCATTGCTTTGTTTTTGACCGCGTCTGCACCTGGCTTGTTTTCGTTACTGTAGAAAGTAATGGTTTTGTGAAAAATGGGGTATCCTCGACAAACAGGGTCACGTAAGACAACATCGCCTATGCCAATCGGCCAGTGCCGTGCAAGCCAACTCCAAAGCGGCGGAGTGCTGTCCAGCTAAAACAAGCATAGTGCACGCCGTACCAACAGCAGTGTGCATCGGTACTTGTATGTTTACTAGTATTTTTGTAACTTTCATTGTTTACTGTACCATTTTTACTGCTGTAAAATGAATATGCATTACATTTAAGCGCAAATAGCTCGTTCGGCATGCTTATAAGGCCTGCCCCATTTGAGTTTGCTTTTGCCGGCCACAGCCAATCGCACAGCTGGGGACATATGACATCATAGGTAGTGCTGTGGGGGAATGAGCTAGTGGGTCGCATGGCCATTCCCTTTTTCCTAATTATATAGCTTATTCGAGTGAAGTGCGCGTTAAAAATGGTGTCAGTACGATTCTAACGAGGCAATGTGTCGAATGAACGAAACTTGTGTGTTGTCTGCATGGCACCCCTAAGCAAAGGCAAGGCAGCCAATTTTTTTATTTAGGCTGCCTTCATGCACACATTGGTGCTCTATTACTGCCAGAAACTCATTACGGGACTTCTGACATATTTACAGTTGCAATAAAAATCAGAAATAGAACGAAAAATCATTGGACACTCCACAATGTCCTAAAAACAAAGGAATAAATGCGAGTGAGCTACCTAAAACACTGCGACAGAAGATCATATTCATCAAGGCGACTAATAAAAACCTTGCCTAGTGCATAGCCACCACGCAGCTCATTTGTTAGGAGCTTATGTGCGTCCCCACAAGTTGGCTGTGTAAACACACTGACACCTAACAGAGTCCAAGGTTCGACGAAAACTCGTCAGGGGAGGGTGATTTATTGATGAAATACAAGCAGGCACTCGCGTGGTCAAAAACAAATACACAAATAAAGACGTTTTGGGGCCCCTACTGGTCCCTTCATCACAATGAAAGGGGGTAAAAGGTCGCGATTATTTATAGGTTCGGTGGCGCAGAGTGCGAATGTACCATATTTACCCTATTCTAACGCACCCCCGATTCTAACGCGCACCCAATTTTCCTGGCAAGAAAACCGAAAAAACTTGCACCTCCGATTGTAACGCGCACGGGACTTTGTGACCCAGACAAACGAATGTGAGAGAAACGGCCGATTTATTTCCCGAAGAAATCTTACTCATCTCACTCCTCGTCGCTCTCCGGTGACCACAACATCTCGGCCTCGGTGCCTTCAAGCGCGTTCGCGATGCCACACTTCTGAACGAACGTTCAACCATGGCCTATGGGATCGTGGCCCCACGCCTCGCACGCCCATCCCGAGAGCTTCTCCAGAGGTGCACACTTCAGCCGACCGGTCGTTTTGAACGCGTGGGAGGCGCTGCTGCCATTGCTGTTATCAAGCGCGCAAGTTAAAAGATTTGACGATTTCTGTGAACACTGATAGAAAAACCTAGGTGCCTAGACTTGCTGCGTCCGAAAAATCGTTGCTAAAAGCTTTGGCGCCATCTTGAGATGGCGATGGGTGGGACGAAATTTCTGCTGTTTCAGCAGTTTCGATTTTGTATCCGATTCTAACGCGCATGCAATTTTTCGGCAAATTTTTTCGGAAAAAAAGTGCGCGTTAGAATCGGGTAAATACGGTATATCTCGGGGAGATTACCCTGCGACCGGTTAATCATGCTTTTAGTTGGTTGAATATGCACTGATTCTAAAAGTAGTCGTGTCGACAGGCGCTTCTCTGATGCGAATATAGTTGCGGAATTTCAATCGATGACGTGGTCAGTAGCCAGGTGACGATCCGCCAAGGCAATTCAGCTTGCATTGCCTTTTTTTGACATCGTTCTGGTGCTATTGAATTCTTTTAAAAATTTCCAGTTTCACCTACGTAGGATTAGGAACGAAAAAGAGATGCCGACCTGTCCAAACAAAACGTACTGACATTTCGGCTTTCAGCACGGAAGCCTTGTTCACAATAAATGCATCACCAGAAGTGGGTCGTTTAAGTGGGCTTGAATAATGGCTGCAAAGAGCGTGCGTAGATCGGGTTTAGATTTCAGTCGTTACGATTGACTGTGTTAGATGTGGTCTGAATGATTAGTGATTCCAGATGTAGCCGTGATGCTGTCACTTTGTCTGTAGCGACGATTCTTGCATTGTCCCAATCAATCTTGTGGTCATTCACGACGGCGTGTTCGGCTAAAGCATTGTTGCGGATGCTTTTATTCTTTACGTGACGTGCGTGCTGCTGCAGACGATTCTTATAAATTCGTGATTCTCCGATATACACGCCGCTGCAGTCTGCACAAGGTATCTCGTATACCACACTGAGGAAGCGCTCCTTGGGCAAGCGGTCCTTGACTCTCACGAGCTCATGGCGCATATAAGTATAAGTTGAAGGAGTGGGAAGCAGTGGAAGTCTAATAAATTTTCATAAAAAACGAGTTGCAACAACAATCAAGATAGCTCAGGTAGGGATATCAGTAACAGAAACTAGGTGAAACCACAACCAAGATAGTTCAGGTTGGCACATCAGTAACAGCAAGATTCAATATGATGTAAAGGGGAGGAAAAATACGGGAAAGGGGGGTCGGGGGAAGTAATCAGTTTCTGAGTTTTACAGAAGGGCTACCAGGACCCAAGGGACAGCAGGCAGGGGAAGATGTAGATCGGATCACGGCAGAGAACGAAGACGGCAGATCAAGACAGAAGATCAAGAAGAGTCAACGTTGAGCATGAAATTTCACCATCGAGGAAGCAGCTGCATAGGCATATGTTTGCATATCAAGATCACATGTATGAAGACCGACATGTTGACTCATAACCGAGCTTCCACATAATAGTTTAAAAAATGCCACTGATTGCCTCCCGTCCCCTCCCTTGACTTGGTTTCGCGTGATAGATCTCTCTTCTTTGTTCTGTCTTTCTTCTTTTCCTCTCGTAAAAACACTCTTTGACTTCGGTCCAGTTTGTTTATTTTTAATTGGCGTCACCCGTTATACATATGTGGTACGGGTTGGGCTTTTATTTTATTTTATAGCCCTTTATTTTGTCTGTCTGTCACCTGCAGACCTACCCCTATATAAACCATGCCAGCCAGGCGAGGTTTTGCCCTGACGAAGGCAAGTCTCTTTGCTGAAACGCAGACAACAATCGTGGCTTGTATCTTTTCCAAAGTTTTCTGATGTATATATATTTATATATATATATATATAATATATTATATATATATATATATATATATATATATATATACAGTAATACCTCGTCAAACTCGAAGTCATAAAAACCAGGGAAAATTTCGAGATAAACGGATTTTCGAGATAAGCAAAGTTGCGCTAATCGCCGGGAAAAATGAGCGCTCTTCAGAAAAATCACTACTACTTACCGGCTCTTCAGCGGCAGCTTCTAATCTTTCTTCTCGTGCAGGTTTAAAGAGAAAAAAAATAACATACAAGAGACTTTAACCGGCTGGGTTTTGCCGCACTGCCATTTTATTTAGCAAAGAAAAACTGCCTAATGCTCGTCTGCTTTGCGGTCGTACTCGGGCCTAGGAAGGCGTCCTCCAGCTGCTTGACGCATCGCATCAGTCGATCTTCCCCACCGCTGCACTCGACCTCATTTCGAAGCAAGCGCAGCACATTTCTCGTCTCAGAAGATGTCGGCACCTCTCGAGGTGCTTCGTCATCACCGTCGTCTCCGCCGTCCCCTACGTTAGCGGAAAGCAGCGACGTATGGCCGGCGCGGCTAAATAAGAAAAAAAAGTTGACGGACTTCAGGCGTGGCAGCATCGCGCGAATCTTGTGAAATGGTCCGGCGGAATTTTCGTTCCACTCCCAGTCAAGATTTCGAGTTACCCGCAATCCGACCCAAAAATACTTCGAGATAAAGAGAAAAATATACATTGGACGTATAGGAAAATGTTCGGTGCCGCGGAAAATTCCGACTTTTCGAGTTAACAAGGTATTACTGTATATATATATATATATATAATATATATAATATATATATATATATATATATATACTATATATATATTATAATATATATATATATATATATAAAATTTAGGGAGGAGTAGAACTTTGAAGATGGTAGAGAACACAAGAGAAGAAAAACTTCGAACAAGGTAAAAGCACGATTGTGGCCTACGTTTCAGCAAAGAGAACTTGCTTTCCTCAGGGCCCTGGGAAAGCAAGGAAAGCAAGTTCTCTTTGCTGAAACGTAGGCCACAATCGTGCTTTTACCTTGTTCGAAGTTTTTGTTTCTCTTGTATATATATGTATATATATTATATATATATAACCGCTAAAATCAGCCCCATGGCGTAGCGCTTGCTGGCTCTTCAGTAACTACCGATATCAGTATTAAATACTGCTCGCAAGCTGCAGCGACGAGCATTGTAACACATACTTCGTCAAGAGATTAAGCAGACAAAATATCACAGCCACTGTCTTTTGTAACTTTGGCTGCCTCCCGATGTTTCTTCAAACATGACCAGAGGCTTTCATGCCGAGACAACACTTCGTCACCGGCTACCCCGTGCTGTGGTCACACGTTTATGCCGCCAAGCTCCGCTTGCTTTCGCGTTTTCAAGGCATTAATGTTGGCTCCGCTCTGTCTCAAAACTATAATATCTGGATAATCTTCCAATAGCGAGTGTTTTTATGCGCCATTTTGATACGTGGCGTAAAAACATACAAAGACACTATGTACAAAAGAATTTACAGTTATGACACACACAAAAAGGTTAAAAAGAAACAAAAAGAAACTTGAAATGATGCGGGTGGCTTTATACACTACCATTGAAAATCCTGGAAAATCTTTTTCAATCTTAGATAGGAAGCGTCGGTTAAAACGCTACGTTTATTGGAATACCAAATTTGTTCTTGAAACACGGAGTATATTTTATCAGTGGCCTAATATCACGCCTTCGATACCGCCGCCACTATGCTCGCGTAGTCATATCGACGATGTCCCTGCTGCTCATCGCCGCACCGGTTATTCCTCCGCGCGGTGCAAATGGTGCCTTAATGTTTCGAACGTGGTTGGTGTCGTTTGCAAGGCTGTTCGCCCTTAATATGCTAATAAACTAAGGATGCGACGACAAACTGCATAAGAAAAACAAAGCATCTCATGTATTAAGAGCAACCTCAATTCGAAACACGCGCACTCATTCACGCCCGGTTGCGTAACTTCGGCGGAGTGACACAATACCTGAGCTATTGCCGTTCTTACCTATCACAAAAGAATGGTAACTAATGTGATTGATTGATTGTAGTGTTTAACGCGCCGACGCAACGCAGGCGATGAGGCGCGTTGTAGTGGAGGGCTCCGGATTAATTTTGACCACCTGGGGATCTCTAACGTGCGTCAACATCTCGTACACACGGGAGTTTTTGCTTGTCACCTCCACCAGAAAAGCGGCCGCCGCGGCCCGGAATCGAACCCGCGACCTCATGCTCAGCAGCACAACGCCTTAGCCACTCAGCCACAGCGGCGGGTAGTAACTAATCTTGCACTAAGGCCTAACACATTAAAGAAGACTACACTTAACTTACTAAATCTCCACAGAAGGAGACAAAGAGGCCGTTGCGTCGGGCGCAGTTCTCACGAGTGCGGACGCACAACTCGTCCTCCTTCCCGCCTTTGGAGAACCGAAGATGGTGACCCGTCGCGGTCACCTTTGAGTACTCTCAGCTTACCCGCCAAGGAAACCCCCGATTAAATGCAGATCCTATCTACTCGCAAGAGGAGACTTCGTAAGGCCCGCCGGGCGACGTGACTCCACTAATAAAAGACCTCCGCTGCCAGCCGGCGCATAAAAAGCAATGCGGCCATGCCGCCGACAGTCCACCGCCTAAGCGGGCGGCCAACTTCGGAGAGGCGCCGTAGACTCCGCCGATGTGGAAAGGGGAAGAAACGCGAGTGCGGCCGCTTTTCATTTCGCCTGAAAGGTAAGGAACCCCGTCACTGTAGAGCAAACACCCTATGACCGCCGCAGACATCCACTGGGGAACCTCGCAGTGCATCCAATTTTCAGACCCGCTGCGGTGGCCCCGTGGCTAAGGCGTTGTGTTACTGAGCACGAGGAAGCGGGTTCGATTCCCGGCCGCGGAGGCCGTTTTCTGTTGCAGGCGAAAGGCATAAACGCCCGTGTGTACAAGATTTCTGCGCAGGCCAAAGATCCCCAGGTGGTAAAAATTAATCCGGAGCCCTTTACTACGGCGCACCTCATTGCGTGCATTGCATCGGCGCGTTAGATCCTACAATGAATGAACCGACCAATTTTCGGGAAAAGTGCTGACCGAGCGTCAGCCCAGCTGATGGGCGACTAACACAAGAGACGCAGTGAAAATTATAAACGCTTGTTAGGAAAAAAAGCGGCATCTACAAACCTGGGCATGGATGTTTTCAACCTTATTTTGTGCTTATGTGGATGAAAACGAAAACTTTATTGGTTTCGAAATTATAAAAGTATTTAGTCCGTTCGCGAAACCGTTGTCCTTGCTCTGGCCCGATTTCTGAAGTTTAGGGTTTTGCGCGCCGAACCTACCCCTGGGCTGTTCTGTGGCACGCCGCAGTGTAGGGGTCCAGATTAGCCCTGTTCGCATGGAGATCGTAAGTGCGCCGAAATATAACCACGCTTGTTTTTTGGCGGTTTCGTCACCACAGGGGACTTTGGATGGTGTGAGCGGAAGCCAGCCCCGGCAACGTTGTCTACAGAATTTTGCAAAGACGGGGTGCGGGGCCCACGACATCGTAAAAAACTATCGTAGGATAGCCGAAAGGTTGGGGCGGAATTAAGAAATTGTGGTGTGTGAGCTTCAGAAAAAAGTTCCGCGCGAAACACTCCTCTAGTCGCTTAGTGTTTTTACGATGCTCCTAACATGCGCAGTTTATCTGGAGGTATAAATCATACAGCAGCGAAATGAAGTTTCAATACGTAGAAACGACCATTTTTTGCTGCGTTGGTTTAATCAATGGGTTTTTTTGTGCCTCAAATTTCACATTGAATAAATGTACCCACCATATCATACCTGCTTCAGTTTTTTAGTTGCTGCTTTCGTGCGTTGAACTAGTTAAAGACGAAACACCCTCTGGTAGCTTTACCACTGTATACAGGTTATTATGGTATTCCAGATATAAATTGGCTGTCAATATGATTACCTAGAGTTAGTTATTGCGAATAATTGATTGATTACAAGGTTAAATACGCCGACTCTCCGCAGGCGATTAGGCGCGCCGTAGTGGAGGGCTCCAGATTAATCCTGGCCACCTGGGGATCTTTAACGTGCGTAGAAATCTTGAACACACGATTGTGTCTCTCTTTTCTCCTCCACCAGAAAAGTGGCTGCCGTGGCCACAAAATCGAACCCGCGTCCTTAGACTCAGCAGCAGAACGCCTTAGCCACGGAGCCACCGAACGGGCAGTTTACTTATTGAAAATAGGGTAACTTTAAAGAGACGAATATGAGAGGCCGGCATTGTTATTTTAAAAGCAACTGCACGTTTAAATAAAAAGGCTATGCCTTTTTTTGGACTGCTTGAGATTTTGTTCTTTACCATTGGTTTGGTTTCCATAATATTGCCGTGCATTCTGCGCCAGTAGTTTTATATCAACTAGCTTTTGCCGAGCAAGTCTGTGGGTGCAAGTGATTCCTTGAGGCAATTTTCACAGACTTCAAACTTCCATCAGCGTTCGTTTGTCTTTTGTGTCATTTCCATTAAGAAGTTTTTCCAGGCAGCTGTGGTTTGTGGCATTGACAAACTCATCTTGGGTCGCTGGCCGCATCATAGGCCCATAAATAGATAGATAGACAGGTAGAAACTTTATTAGCCTCGGGTTGTTGGTCACGAATCAGCCACCTAGGCCCAGGCAGCCCCTGCGGGCTCTGAGGATGTGGGCTGCCAGTTCCCGTTGTTCAAAAACAACCATGCAGCCTACTATCCTTACCCCAAAATAACGTATCTACACTGGGGGATTATTCTTGCGTCAATCGCGGATTCGATTCCAGGCCGTGGCGGCCACTTTTCTGGTGGAAACGGAAAGTAAAAAAAACTAACATCTCCCCTCCCGGAAACTCTTGTGTAGATGCGACGCAAATGGGTTTCACGTTACAGAGTTTGACAGAGGAGGAACGGCACTGGAACGATGGAGCGGAGCGGCGCAGGCACCGCATTTTATAGCGCGCATAACGGTGAGGGGACGCGCCGGCGCCAGTGCGTCTGCCGCGGCTATGACGCAACACAATCCATTTAATTCAATCCAATCCAATCCAATCCAATCCAATCCAACCCACCCAACCCAAGCCAAGCCAAGCCAAGCCAAGCCAAGCAAGCCAAGCCAATCCAAGACAATCCAATCCAATCCCAATCCAATGCCCCTCGCGAGAGAGTGTTCGCTATCGGAGAGGAGAGGGGGTGAGCGGCGGAGAGCGCAGCTGGCGCGGCGAGGAGAATGGGGGAGGGGCGGATGCCGACGACGACGCCGGACGCAGGGACAAGGCGAGTTAATGAGATGCTTGATTTGATTGATTGTGGGGTTTAACGCGCCGACGCAACGCAGGCGATGAGGCGCGCCGTAGTGGAGGGCTCCGGATTAATTTTGACCACCTGGGGATCTTTAACGTGCGCCGAAAAATCGTGCACACGGCGTTTTTGCTTTTCGCCTCCATCAGAAAAGCGGCCGCCGCGGCCGGGAATCGAACCCGCGACCAGTTAATGAGATGCCTTCGCATCTAAAAATGCCGGCGTGTTCGAAATTACAGCCCACGTTAAAGATGTCACGATTATCAAAATTAACCCGGAGCCCTCCATTACGGCCCCCCTCATCGCCTGTGTAGCGTGGTCGCGTTAAACCATAATCAATCAATGTACACACTTTGTCAAAATATTGTGGGCCACGGCGACCATGGCCGGAGCAGGCCCTTTGTCAAAAAGGAGCGCTGTGGTTGCCGCTGCCTGCGGCTCGATCGGCTAAAGACAGTGAGGCTAACTTTTGCTTTTGCTTTCGTAGTGTGCCGGGAGCGATAAGTGCAGTACGTGGGCGGCTTCTTAGAGCAGGTGCACTTCGCTTCAGCACCGGCAGTTCTGGGTGAACTCGCGCCCGACAAACTACAAAGGCAAGAGCGAAAGTTGACAATAATTTAAATTAGAATAAAAAAGAGAATTGTACAGAAGCAATTTCACAGATTTGGGGAGAATGTACCTTAAACGACCAACGACAGCAGTGATTCGAGCCACCTTATTTATAACATGATCAACATGATTATCCCACGACATGTTTGCGGAAAACACGACACCTAGGCATTTGAAGCTATCCGCAAACTGTAAATTTCGCGAATTTAGTTGAATGGGAGAATGAGAGGGAACGGTTTGTTTTTAGGGCGAAATATAACTGCTTTTGTTTTATTTTCGTTAATTCGCATGTAGTTTGCATCAGACCATTGGTGCAGCGCCTCCATCGTGAGATTGCATGTACAGATAAGTTCATCAATATTATCGCCAGAAAAAAACATACTAGTGTCGTCTGCATAAATAACAAGTGTAGCTGTGTCACTAATATTTACAATGTCGTTCAAATAAAGATTAAACAGCAGAGGCCCCAGTATACTGCCCTGCGGGACACCAGAGACCACAGGGCTAACACTGGAGTAAGCGTCATTTATGTGGACAACCTGTGTTCTATTAGACAGATATGACGTTATCAATAAACCAGCAGTGCCCCTAATACCGTAACACGCTAGTTTCTTGATCAGTAGTTCATGGTTCACTAAGTCAAACGCTTTGGAAAAATCTACAAAAATTCCTATGACCAGCAGCCTTATTTTCAAATTGTGTAAGGATATATTCTTTTGATGCAGTAGCGCCAGTACTGTTGATTTGTTTTTGCAGAAACCAAATTGATTTTCCGTAAGGATGTTATGTTGATCAATGAATTTAGACAATCTACAATGCAAGATTTTTTCAAACGCTCTAGAAAAAACAGGAAGAATAGACACAGGTCTTTAATTTCCAAGGTCATTGCGATCCCCACTTTTGTATAGAACAGTTACTTTTTCTATCTGCATTTGTTCTGGAAATATAGCTGTAGTAATACAAATATTAAATATATGTGCGAGAACTGGCGCAATTACGTCCATGACATATTTAACGGGCTTCACTTGGATGTCATTAATGTCTCGGCACCGGCTGTTTTCAAATTTGAAACTACTGACATGACTTCTTCTACACTAACTGGTTCAAGAAATATTGTTTTATCATTGTGCACATTTATATACTTGCATGCATCCTGCGATGAACCGCTAGCCGCTATGGTCGTGAAATGTTTGTTGAAGGCATTAGCTAGTTCAATTCCAGAGAGTTCTATCCCGTTAATATTTAGGTTGCAAAGTTCATTTTGGGGCTTCTCAGGCTTCAACAGAGAGTTTAAGCGTGCCCATACTAAGTCCTTCCCGACATTCTTGGCTTCAAGCAAGGCCGAGTAATATTCTTTCCGAGCTAACCTCAGTTGTTGTGTTAGCTTATTTCTAAACTGCTTAAAGCACTTAAAATCACCACTTGAACGTGTATTTAGAAACGTTCTGTAAATTTGTACTTAAGTTTAATTTGTTGCCTCAGATCTGGCGTAATCCATGGTTTTCGGATTCGGCGAGATATTTTACGGGTTTTCAAAGGGAAGTGAGTTTTGTATATTTCCGTAAATATACCAAGAAAAACATTATAGGCCTCGTTACCATTATTAATTGTAGTGATACTGGCCCAATCTTGCTGAATTACAGCCATTCGAAAAAGCCTCAAGGGCACCTTGTGTTATGCATTGATAAGTAAAAAGCTTCTTGTTTTTTACTGTTTCTAGAGGCCTGTCCATACATAGGAAGACAGGAAGATGATCACTAATAGCACAGGATAAGGCGCCAGCTTCAATTTTTGGTGGTAAGGCATTTGTAATAAATAAATCTAGAATGGATTGGCTATCAGCGGTGACCCTGGTGGGCACATTAATTACATTAACAAAACCACTCGAAACTAAGAGGGTGGTAAATTGTTTTGAAAATCTATTGTTCGCGCTCACATCGATAAAAAAGTCTCTTGTGCCAACAAAAAGTAGCTATTTTCTGCCAGAAATGACAGAAAGTTATCGTAAAACTCCAAAAACACAGGTATGTCCCTATTCGGAGGGCAGTAGCACACAGAGTAAACCGATCTACACACCAAGAGTGACAATATTTTAGAGTCGGGTGTGATTGCACTGTAAGAATTCAATATTTGACCATTTTGGCTGGCCTCAAGTAGTAATGGAACTCCTCCACCACGACCAGAAGATCGATTCAAAAAGTGTGTTTTATAGCTATTCATCATAAAGACATCATGCGTGCCCGTGCTCCAGGTCTCGCTAAGCATATGACAGAAAATTTAAAATTGAATTCACTGAAAAATTCTTCCAAAGACTGCATTTTATTTTCTAACCGAGCGCGAGTTAAGGTGTATTGCCTTGACCGACGTAGTTGGAAATACGAAGCGATACGGTTTAATCCGTTGGAAAGGTAAAAGTGAGATTGAGTCATTTTAATGCTTTCCTGGCATTACAAATACGAAGCATATTATCTACAGGCGGTCGAGGTCGGTCGTTGTTTTGATACGAATGATGCGCGTCCCATCATCCTTGCGAACAAGAATCCTTCCATTAATGTGCCATGTGAAACGGTACCCCTTATCTTTGGCACGCTCCTTTGCAGCTCGAAGCAGCTCTCTGTTGTGACGCGTAAGGTTTTCCTGAATAAACATGGGTTGGTTCGCTCCCCTTTAGTTTGCTTTTTTGTTTGAGCCAAGCATCCCTCACAGCCTGTTTCGTAAAACGGACGATTACGCCCGGAACCTTATCTGGCTTTGTTGGAAGCCTGTGAACAGTCTGGATATCTGCTTCTGCGAGGGGCGGAACTTCCAGTTTTTCCGCTACGCTATTCAACACGGCGAGCAGGTCCTCACCAGCCACAGCAGGAATACCATGAATTTCCAAGTTAAGCTGTCTGTTTCGGAACTCAAGTTCATTTACTTCTTGTTGCAACTGTGTCTGAACAACTTGGTTCATGTCTTCTTTTGCCTCAAGCTCCGCTACTCTTTTTCAGTTCTTTGATTTCACTTTCTTGACGGCCAACTTGTTTTTCAAATTCATCAAACCTGTCAGATATGTGCTGGAGTGATTGCTCCATCTTTTCAACCTTTTGCGCTAGGATAGGCAGGCTGTCTAGCTTCTCGATGATGGACGCAAGAGCCGATTTGATGTCCAATTCAGAGTCGCTACCTTCGCTGTTGCTAGCACGGGGTCCCACATCGCGACACTGAGGGCATCGCCAAGTTTTCCTTGCAGCTTTACTCTTTCCTTTGAAAGATTTTTCTGTCACACCAGCGCATTTTCCGAGATGATACGTGCCTTAACACTCAGCACAGTTTACATTCGGCTCATCCTCGTGAAAGACGGCCCTACACGAAGAACAAGTGTCAGACATTTCGTTTGTGTGCGCATGACCAAATGAACCGACGCTGATGACTTGCCAATTTTACAACTGTTCTCTATATCGTCGCTTAATGTCGTGCACATGTGTGAAACCTAACTTTCACAGAGGCCATATTAAGGTCGTGCACATGTGTGAAACCTAACTTTCACACATGCCATATTCCCACCTACAGTCGGCGACCTTTTCAATGGCGAAGATCGAAATAACTTTAAAAAAGGCAGACTCATTTCAATTATTCCAGCCTTCCCAAAATGCATCGAAAGTCTTACATACGAATGAATGACAAGGTTTTGTGACAAGCATGAAATAATATCGACAAGTCAATTCTGTTTCAGAAAAGGTCGGTCGGCCTAATTAGTAATATACACAGAAAGAATGAATTTTGGATGCGGGTGAAAGCAAATTACTGACACTTGGCATCTCTATAGATTTTCAGATTGTTTTTCATCGAATTAATCGTAACACCTTAATAAGAATACTGGAACTTTCTATTTGTGGAGAGTACTTTTAGACTTAACCACAAGCTCCTGGCAGCACCGAAAACACTATGTTTTTATTAATAATAGGGCGGTCTTAACTCAACAAATAAAACGTGGCGTATTTCAAGGTAGCATTATTGGACCCCTGCTCTCTAATCTCAAATAAGGCGTAGTCAATTATTGCCGATTCAGCGGAATTCATAATTTACGTGGATGGTACTAGCGTATTTTTATATCAGCAAAGGCTTTCAATATCTAGACCCAATAATGTTCATGAACTCCCGAATTGGAGCCGAAATTCTTCAGCCGGAAAATCTGCCCTTTCCATGGGGAGCAACAAGATAATTGAAGTACATATAGATTAATAATTGGTAGCTTTTCTATTTAAAAAAGGCCGCGTATCTGGTCCCATCGTCACACATGTCGGCGAAAGACGATGGCTTTTTGTCAGGTGGTCAAATTAATCCGGAGCCCTATACGGCGCGCCTCAGTTAAACCCTACAATCAATCAATCAAATCAAATGGTCTTTTTGTCGACATTTTCAATAATATCTCCCGAGGTCCACTCCCATTGGCTCCGGCCGTCCCTTTGCCCCAGGAAATTCTTCAGCCGGTTAACTTAACAAAAATGAAAAGCCTTAACCTTTCCAAGCAACTGCCCTTTGAAGTAGCAACATAGATTATTGATAATTGGTAGCTTATTCTAATTAAAAAAGGCCGCATTTCAAAAGGCCGCGTCACACATGTCGGCCAGTCACACATGTCGAGGTGGATCAAAATTAATCCGGAGCCCTCTACTACGGCGCGCCTCATCGCCTGCGTTGCGTCGGTGCGTTAAACCCTACAATCAATCAATCAAATCAATCATGGTCTTTTTGTCGACATTGCCAAGTCAATTACCTCCCTTCGCTTTCCCGCTCACCTCGCTTGCTGTTCCTTACCCGTTGCGCTTCTCCCGAGGTAAACACTCCAGAGGTTTGCAAAGTTGATTTAAATCTACCGCGTTACCCTGCTCCAGGCCGCGTGCCTCGATGCCAGCGCTGCCCTACGGAGGAGGCGCGTGCGAATTGAGTACCCTACTACAACGTTTGTAGAAACACGTTGCCCTGCTCGGCGAGTGTTCCAAGCTGAACGTGGAACCTACCCAGTGGAACCTTTCGGGCCTCTTGCCATTTGATTTCTTAAATGCCGCCAGGAGCTGTAGTAGCGCAGGCAACAGAAGGCGCAATTTTCTGCAATTGATGTAGTATTGCATTTGATATTGCAAAAACCAAGCATCCATGAATTTGTAGCAAAGGAACGCTGCAAATATCACTTATGTATTGATTTTCAGCCTTATATTTGCGGTAATGTCTTGCTCTTGTTCAACAATGTTGACAAGAATGAACATTGACACCGGACTAAGATGTTCACATTTGGCTGTGATTATATAAGACAATTGCGCAGTTTCTGCTTCACTTAGAACGGGTGGCTGAGTCGAGTCACAGAGACAGACAGCCAGATGTACAGACAGACCAAAATTTCGGCGTTTAAGTAGCCCGGCGTTTAAGTACCGTCTTTAATAGTTCCTATCGTCAAAATCCTGGGAGTGATTTTCTTGGGCTACTTAAATGCAGACATTTTGGTCTGTATGTCTGTCTCTCTGTCTTCTCTCTGTCTGTGACTCGATTCAGCCCCCAGGTCAAAGTGTAACAAAAACTGCGCAATATACTTAATTCACATAGCCAAATCGAAACATCTTAGTCTGACGTCAATGTTCATTCTTGTCGACATTGTTGAACAAGAGCAAGACATTACGCAGTTATAGGGCGGAAAATCAAAACATAAGTGATATCTACAGTACTCCTTTTTTAAGCAATACGCGGTTGCTTGGTTTTTGCCATAGCAAATAAAATACTACATCAACTGCAGCAACTGTCGCCTGCTGTTGGCCGCGCTACCTGGCGGCGCGTAAAAAAATCACACAGCAACAGAAGCGAAAGGTTCTACAAGAGAAGTTACACATTCCACGTAGAACGCCCGTGGAGTAAGGCAACGCGGTTCTATAAACGTTGTAGTAGGGTGCCTCGATTCACGCGCGTCTCTGCCGTATTGCGGAGACGCGCTTAAATCGAGGCACCGGACCACGGCCGGACTTGAATCAGTGGAACGCGGTAAATTTAAATTTACTCGAGCAAACCGCGTGTTATCTTGGGAGGAACGAGACGGGAAAGAAACAGCATGAGAAGGGAGCGGCAAAGAGAAGGGAGGCATTTACTTGGCAGGGGCGCCGGTCGGCTATGGCTCTTTCGTCGACATTTTCAAGAAAGGATCAGATACGTGGCCAATTTTTTTTTTATGAAGCTCTGCTGGGACAACCATGTTAACTCTGTTATGAGCAAAATTCCTCCGGTTGCTGGCATTTCTTCATAACTACGTTCAGTTATGCGAATGGGCTAGGTTGCTGATCTATAATTTCCTGTTTTTGTCGCATTTACAGTACTGCCACCGTGTTTGAGTACCGGCCACTACATCAAACATTACTATTCTTGCTTGAGAAAAAGGCAGTATGAGGGATTACTAATTCTACATAAGATGGCCACAACGACCTAGTTTTCAGGCAGCTAAACATTGCAACAGTGCAATACATCTACAACCCTTTATTAAAACAACGGTAAAGAACAGCAAATAGACGACATAAAAACATTTACCAACAACTCTCTAAATTCACTTTAAAAGTGTACTACAACACACGAAGTACTAAAAAATTGCAAACTCCACTCGCACGCACTAAGTATGGTTCTCAGATGTTGCGGCATACACTACCAACTCTTCTAAACACAGTTCCTATAGTCACACAAATTAATAATAGTCGACGCCTTCCACGTATTAGAGATGAAAAATTGCCCCACCCCGTTTCCGTTTTCTTTCTTTTTGTTACCGTGGCTTGTTGCGTCTTTTTTATATTTTGCACTTAATGTCATGTACATTGTTTGTTGCCGTACATTTAAAAGTGTTTTGTTCAATTCTTTGGTCCAGCTTTGTTGCGCGTACACCACGCATTTGCTGTTTTTTTGTATTGAATGTAATTAAAACGTTGTCCTCATTCATTTCTTGTTCTTTACAATAATTTATTTGTTTTGGGGGTTCCCCTCCTGCTAACCACACTTGTGTTGTTGACTGTAAAACCACACCCGACGAAGGGGCACAAACCACGTCAAGCGGAATTCTTTGGAGCTTTTTTTCTGTGCCCGGCATTTGTAACACGCCTGATGTCGAATAAAAAATGATTGATTGATTGATTCACCAAGTGGCGCAAATTGTGAGTTTCCCAGCGAAGCGAGAGAAGCGAGCGAATTTCGGTTATTTCAGTTAGCTTGGTGGGCATAGCAATCCGTAGTGAAGAAAGCAAACGCAAGAAGACGCTTAAGAAACCGATAGACATCCCAAGCAAGCAGCTGTGCTCTTTCCATAACCCTCCACGCTCACATGAATCCCTCTCTGGTATACTTACTTTAAAAACTTCATGCGGCTGCGGAACACTACGCCATACGCGAAAGTTATTCGTAGAGTTAATCGTCGGCGCCTGCGAACAACACAGAAGAAGAATGTGATGCTGTCAGTAGTGCCACGGCGAATTACATTTCATTTAAAGAAAAGATTTACCAGTACTTTCGTCCGAGATATCATGGAGGATGCGCAAATGACCTCTTGACCAGAGAGAGAGAGAGAGAAACAACGCTTTATTGCCGCAAGGGTAATTCGGGGAGGGGTGGTGACCGAGGGAGGAAGGTACCCGGTGACTTTGGCAGCCCGGGCGACGATGGCATCTTGCAACCGCCGTATCCGAGCTGCCCAACAGCCTCGCCCGGTGCTCACCGTCTCGATATGGGGGAATGGGTCGTGGGGTCATTCACTCCCCCGGCGGCACACCCCTCGGAGCACATCGCGTGATTCACCAAGCCCGCCGTCGCGCTGCGCACAAGGCCACATTTTCAGTGGCACTGCGCCAAGCGATGAGCGGTCGCCGACGGCACTGCGGCCGAGGTAGCCGACCACCCCTGCAGTCTCCCGTGTATGCACGCTGGGTCATCTCGGGTAGCGTGACTGCTCGCGCCCGGTGAAGAGAAACGGTGTGTTCGCCGTGAATGAACCCCACTTTCACTTCGTTGGCCCCAGCGAACGGCCGCGTTCGCCCGGCCTCGTTCTGTTAGCGTTTCACGAAACTGAACGGCTTTGAGACGTGGTAGGCAATACAGCTAAATCAAAGGTTAACCAAGTGAAACCAAGACTCAACCAAACAAAGCCAAGCTTTCAATTTCCATGTCCATGGTTAGCTGAGTTAAGCCGCAGCTGTTTTTTATTTATTTCATTTCTTGTTTTCTTGGGGCGCGAGGAGCTGATAAGAAAAGCCGTTCAATTGCAGCTTGACACGGCAAAACTAAAGTTTGCACAAACAGGAGCCCTTCGTTTTAAACAAAAGGCAAAAATAGTAAGTTGAGCTATCATTTTTGAATCGCGGAAATGAACAGTGAAAGTGACAAATGCGACTCTTTTCTGCATCGCTCTATTGTCGAAGATATTCGGCTGGATCCTGACCACAAACAGCTTCTCTGTAAAACTAGCAGTGGCTTTTTACGAATGTCCTTATCGCTCCTCATAAACAACTATCGAAAGAGCATAACGCGTCGCGCGTCGAAGCCACGTGGAGCCTCTGGACGTCTGCAGTGAGCTTAAGAAAATATTATAGATGAATTAGCTAATTAGTCCAACTATTCAACCAATTCATTAGTTACGGTGAGTAATAAAAATTGAAAATTGTAATGGCAGAAGCACTTGTGTGGAAGTCAATATAAACGTTTCCATTAAGAAACTCTCGGTGAAAAAGGAAGGAAAGTGTGTTGACGGTGCAGTGAAGATAGCTCTATAGACGGACTACAAGCGTGAAAATAAGCCGATGTGTTCGGCCAACCCTGTCCAGGACAGGTGCGCGTTTTTGTGACAGAAATGCCTGAACGTTAAACATCATCATCACCACCACCAGCCTATCCGTGCCCACTGCAAGGCAAAGGCCTTTCCCATTTTTCTCCATTTACCCCGGTATTGTGCTAACTGCGACCAATTTATCCCCACAAACTTCTTGATCTCATCTGCCCATCTATTTTTCTGCCGCCCACTGCAATGCTTGCCTTCTCTAGGGATCTACTCTGTTACCCTTAATGACCAACGGTTATCTTCCCTTCGCAATACATGCCCTGCCCACGTCCATTTCTTCTTAATTTCTCCTAATATGTCCTTAACACGCGTTTGTTCCCTGACCCACTCCGCTCTCTTCTTGTCCCTTAATGTTACACCTATCATTTTCCGCTCCATTGCCGCTGAGTCGTTCTCAATTTAAGCTGAACCCTCTTAGTGAGCGTCCAAGTTTCTGCCCCGTTGGTGAGTACCGGTAAGATGCAGCTGTCACTTTCTTCTTCAGGGTCACTGCTAGGCTGCCATTCCCTAACAAAAACAAAAAAAAATATTCATGTGGCTTTCTCTTTCATCGCAGCTATGCTTTCGCCTTAATCCTTGTTTGGTGCTATAAAAGACTCAAGTAATTTTTTATTGTTTGTGAAATCTCCATCGTTACTGGCCGCTAACTACAGCATAGCGAGAAGTAGCCGTCCGCCCTCCGCTGCCGTACTCGGAGGCATACATAAGGCGGCAAAACTCGACTGTATCACTCGCAGCAAAAACAAAAAAAACAAAAAAAAACAGAAGGGCGGAATGTGCCGGACACAGGGTTCAAGCTCTTTGGGCGAGCGATTGCTTCTGAGCTTTAACATTCATTGCAAGATGCTTTGATTTGGTAACACCCCTACTAACTAGAGTGATTAAAAAGCCATCATCTCCTTTTTTTGACGAGACGTATAAATAATGTCGAACACCTATTTTCACGCTGATCACGGTTTTCCCAACGTCTGCCCATTAAAAAATCATGCATCCCGGCGACTAACGACGACGTGGTTGGACGCGAAGCTATGCATCAATTCTATGGTTCTCGTCTGAGTTTTCCAAACCCCTCAATCTATATCGAAATAGAGCAATCAGACAGACGCCGGCTTCAGAGCGTGATGAAACGCACATTCGATTCCGGCCTGGGAAGCGTTCTTCTTCGTTCACTTCCCCCCCCCCCCTGACATTCATCATCATCATCGTCAGAGAAATTTGGCTTTCCTGCAGGACGTATTGGCGTACTGCAGCACACAAGTCATGACATTAAAGCTTAGTTTTAGAAAGCGCTTTTAGGCACTACAGTCACCAACAATGTGTGTCTCAGTTTATTTTTATTTGACAACTGCCTGCTACTGCTGAATATCGGAACAAATAATAGTGCTGGCGCTGATAGTATCCCAAACGCATTTTTCATGGGTTACGCTGAAGGATGCTAGGCATTTAACTTTCATTTTTCAGAGCTCCATTGAAACAGGAATTGTACGTCTGAGTTTAGGCGAGTTGATACCCCATTGAATGAATGCTTACAGCGTGAGCTATTTGACGACGGAGAAAATTGTGGCTCACGGACAAGCGCTTGTCCGCGTAAGCCAGTCTCTTTGGTCCTTCGTTTAATTGTTCGTGCTTTAAGCGTTAAAGGAATTGTACCTCAGATTCTGAAAAATGCGAACGTTGTACGGTATTTAAATCTGGGACAATCAATTAATTTCGAATTGTCCAGCCATTTCGTCCATCTGCACATGCTGTTAAAATTAGAGCAAATTATTCACAAACGTGCGGTCACATATTTAACTGAAAACAACCTCCTCTCCTGAAATCAACATGGCTTTCGCCTAGGCTTTTCGACAGTCATGCAGTTAATGGAGTTTATGCATGACGTCGGTTCGACTTTAAAATGCCGTGGTTAAGTGGATGCCATTTTATTGACCAATCAAAAGCTTTCATACTGTTGCCACAAAACATCTTCTCAAGTTATAATCCTTTCTGCACGGCACTCACGGCTTTCGCTTGTTATCTGGCTCTCACATTACCCAAATTTAAGGCAGCAGTTGGTCGCGTTTAACAGTTCACAGTCGTTATCCCTCCCTGTCACATTGAGTTGCCACAGGGCTCGGTCCCTTGGCCTACTCCTTTTCCTAGTTTATCTGAACAATATTGATACAGGGTAAAGCTGTGTTTACAGTGGTGTATTTACGATGCACATTCAGAGGCTAGTTATAAGAAACCACGATGGAAGAGAGCACCGCGCAAGCCAGGGAGCGAACGCGCTTCACCGTCAGCGTCCTCTTCATCTCTCTTCTTGATGATGATGCCCGCTAGCACAGTACATGATACCGTCCTATTTGTGGGAATCTAAGTAATGCCCCGTAACACAACCCCCCCCCGGTGGGTAGGAGCGCCGTCTCGGTGCTTGTCAGGGTAAAGCTGTAGGTTGCGAGCGGTATGGCTTAAGACGCGTTACGTGGACGACGTCTGTTTGTGGAGAGCGGGATGAGTCTGACGGAACCAGCGGGTGATTTCGAATTGACCTCCGTCACTTGGCTTACGACACGGTAGGGGCCGTAGTACCTGGCTAGAAGCTTTTCCGAACGCCCTACACGGCGTGCAGGACACCAGAGCAGCACCAGGGGTCCAGGTGCAAAGTGGCGGGTGCTGTTGGCGGCAGTCATAGCGATCCTTTTGAGAGCGCTGGGACGAAGCGAGCCTGACGCGAGCAAATGTTGCGGGCAAAGTCAGTGCGGGCGATGGCGTCTTGTGCATATGCGGAAGGTGGCAGAGGGTGTGAAATAGAGTGTCCAGTGGGTAACTCGGCTCTTCGGCCGAATAGTAGGTAGAAGGGAGAGAATCCGGCAGTATCAAGGCGTGACGAATTGTAGGCAAATGTTATGTAAGGTCAAGGCAATGTCCCAATCACCATGGTCGTCAGAAACGTACATTGACAGCATATCTGTTAAAGTCCGGTTAAGGCGCTCTGTGAGGCCGTTCGTTTGAGGGTGGTAGGCGGTAAGTAACCTTGTGAACGGTTGCGCATGAGCGGAGGATGTCGTCTACTACTCGGGAAAGGAAGTATCGTCCGCGGTCTGTCAGGAGCTGCCGAGGAGCACCGTGGTGTAAGATGACGTCGTGCAGGAGGAAATCGGCTACATCAGTTGCGCAGCTGGTCGGAAGAAGCCCGCGTGATTGCGTATCGTGTCGCATAATCGGTGGCCACGGCAATCCACTTGTTGCCGTTCGCAGACCGGGGAAACGGACCGAGGAGATCTAAACCAACTCGGAAGAATGGCTCAATAGGTATATCGAGCGGCTGAAGAAGACCGGCGGGTAGCGTGGTAGGCACTTTTCTGCGTTGGCACATGTCACAGGCGCCGACATAACGGCGAACCGAGCGGTAGAGCCCCGGCCAGAAGAAACGGCGTCGCACGCGGTCATAGGTCCGGGAAACCCCTAGATGGCCAGCTGTTGGAAGGTCGTGGAGCTGCCGTAGTACATCTGTACGAAGGTGCTCAGGTACTACAGGAAGCAGATCAGGACCATCCGGGCGGACATTGCGGCGATAGAGGACGCCATCCTTCATTCGGAACAACCGCAGTGAAGGGTCGGAGGGGGCAGCGGTTAAGCGGTTGATGATCCTGCTCAAGGAGACGTCAAGGCGCTGCTCAGCAGCAAGCTGTTGAAAGGAGGAAATAGACAAGACCGAGGTGGCGAGTGAGTCGCAACTTGTAGGATCGGGAGGCTCGACTGGGTACCGCGATAGACAGTCAGCGTCTTGATGGAGGCGGCCGGATTTATAGACTACAGAATACGAGTACTCCTGCAGCCGCAGAGCCCAGCGCCCGAGGCGTCCGGTCGGGTCTTTCAGGGACGCAAGCCAGCATAGCGCGTGGTGATCTGTCACGACGGAAAATTGTCGACCGTAGAGGTATGGGCGAAATTTGGCGACAGCCCACACTAGGGCAAGGCATTCCCGTTCAGTAATAGAATAATTTCGTTCAGCTGGTGTCAGCAGGCGGCTGGCGTAGGCAATAACGCAGTCGTGGCCGTTTGGCGTTGAGCTAAGACGGCTCCAATGCCGTGACCACTAGCGTCAGTCCGTACTTCCGTGGGAGCGGCAACATCGAAGTGAGCTAAAATGGGCGAAGTTGTTAAGAGTGAGATCAGGGTCTTGAAAGCCTGAGCTTGCTCACTTCCCCACGAAAAGACGGAATCCTTTTTGAGAAGGTCGGTGAGAGGGCGGGCGATATCAGCGAAGCCTCGGATGAAGCGACGGAAATAGGAGCACAGGCCTACAAAACTTCGAACGTCTTTCGATGACCGGGGCACCGGAAAATCTCTAACCGCCTTTATTTTGTCGGGGTCAGGCTGCACTCCATTTGCGTCGACAAGGTGGCCCAAGATAGTTAGTTCGCACATGGCGAATCGGCATTTCGCGGAGTTGAGTTGTAGGTTCGCTTGACGCAAAATAGCAAGTATTTCGGACAGGTGATGGAGATGAGCCTCGAACGATGGAGAAAAAATAATGACGTCATCGAGGTAGCACAGGCATGTGGACCATTTGAATCCCCGCAGGAGAGAGTCCATCATGCGTTCGAAGGTAGCTGGCGCGTTGCAGAGACCGAAAGGCATAACCTTGAACTGATATAAACCGTCTGGGGTGACAAAGGCGGTCTTTTCTCGGTCCATCTCGTCGACTGCAATCTGCCAGTAACCTGAGCGTAGGTCAATGGACGAAAAGTACTTGGCACCGTGTAGACAATCTAAGGCGTCGTCGATCCTGGGAAGAGGGTAGACGTCCTTCTTGGTTACTTTGTTCAGGTGGCGGTAGTCTACACAGAATCGCCAAGTGCCATCTTTCTTCTTTACCAAAACTACCGGGGAAGCCCAGGGACTGCAGGAAGGTTCGATAATGTCCTTGGCGAGCATTTTGTCAACCTCTTTCTGGATGATGCCTCGTTCACTATGGGACACACGGTACGGACGCCGATGGATGGGTAGCGCATCACCTGTATCGATCCGATGGGTGACTGTAGAACTTTGCCCCAAAGCTTTGTCGCTCAAGTCAAAGACGTCGGCAAATGATGTCAGAAGACAGCGCAGTTGGTTTGTTTGTGCGGGTGATAGCTTTGGGCTGATCATTGGTGCAAATTTATCTGGAGTGGTAAGGAGCGGATCGGAGACTTCATGGGGAATTGACGGATGGTTCAAAGCAAAAGCAGAAACGTCCGGTGCACAGAAAGGAGCAAGGGTGGCGATGGTGAGTCCTTCGGGAAGGACTTGAGTGTGAAATCCAAAGTTGATTAGAGGCAAGTTAACGCTGTTGTGCTTGATGGTAACAACAGTGTGTGGAAGGGCAACACCACGCGTCAGGAGAACGTCTACGATGGGAGCGGCAAGGTAGTCTCCATCAGGAACCGGCGTGGAAGTAGCGAGAGGAACATAGGTCGCTGCTTGACTCGGCAGGCGAACGTATTCGCAGGAGCATAAGCGCAGCGGGGGTGCGTCGCTATCAAAAGCCGGTAACTCCAGATGCAGAAGTCCCGCTGAACAATCGATGAGCGCGGCATGTTCACACAGGAAATCGCGGCCAAGGATAATGTCGTGAGGGCATTTGTCCAAAACAAAGAAAACTACAGTGGTGTTGTGGCCGGCGATACTAACACGAGAGGTGCACATTGCCAGCGATGGCCGGCGTACCGCCGTCAGCAACTTGAACATACGACAGAGCAGGCGTCATAACTTTACGTAGGCGGCGACGGAGATTTGCACTCATTACCGATATATGCGCCCCGGTATCAATTAGAGCACGGACAGGCACGCCGTCAACATTCACGTCAAGTAAATTGTCTCTGGTAGGTAGCGTCAAAAGAGGATTTTCGGTCGAGGTCGGGAATGCAGCATCACCTCCGGGAGCTGCATTCACTAGTTTTCCGATGTGGGACGTACGTAGTCGTTCGGCGAAGTAGAGCGGCGGGGCTGCGGGGAGCGAGACTGTCGGCGCTGGGGAGAAGGGGAGCGGCCAAATCGCAGAGTGGATGCGGCGGGGTTGTCGGCAGTGCGCTGCTGGTAGGAAGGTGCAAAACGACGCGGCGCATGGTCAATGGTATCGTCGTTCCAGGAGGTTTGAGCGGAAGGGAACCAGCGACTGCGGCAATACCGTGCAACGTGGCCGACACGCCTGCAATTGAAACATATAGGCCTGTCATCGGGCGTCCTCCACTCCGCCGGGTTTCTGTAAGACGAGGGCCGACGTTGCGCGCGGAAATTCGGAGGGCAGGGACGTGATCATTGTGACTGCATGAACGCGACTTGAAGGGAACTTGATGATGGGCTGAGTAGCTCACGTGGCAGACTGGGTGCAGGCCCATGCTCGCAATTTCGTCGCGCACAACCGCTTGTATCACCGAGATCGCCGGAAGATTGCCATCAGACGTCGAGTGGTGGCCGGTGACCGGTGTCATCGCCTCGATCTCGCGGCGGACAATGCGTGTCACTGCGTCCGCAGTTGTCTCTGAGGGTGGTTGACCGGAAGGAGCAAACGGTCCCTGACACGAAGAAGTGGCGGCAGTATTTGGAAGGCGATTGCCCATACAAAAATATTGTATGGTCGGCTATAGAAAATCCTTTTTATGGTCGGCTTTAGCTATTTGGCCCAATATTCTTTAGACGTTTCTATGGGTGTCTTTAGCGAATCGTATCGCCATTCCTATGGGTGTCTTTAGCTTCTTCTATAGCCAGTTCTGTGGTTGTCTTTAGATATTCGTATCGACATTCCTATGGGTGTCTTTAGGTTCTTCTATAACCGGTTCTATGGTTTTCTTTAGCGATTCGTATCGCCATTCCTATGGGTGTCTTTAGGTTCTTCTATAGCCGGTTCTGTGGTTGTCTTTAGATATTCGTATCGACATTCCTATGGGTGTTTTTAGCTTCTTCTATAGCCGGTTCTATGGTTGTCTTTAGCTATTCGTATCGACAATTTCTATGGGTGTCTTAGCTTCTTCTATAGCCGGTCTATGGCTTTCTTTAGGTCTTCTTTCGATATCGCTATGGCTATAGAAGAAGCTAAAGACACCCATAGGAATATCCATAGAAATGGCTAAAGACAGCCATAGAAATGTCTAAAGATAATTGGGCCAAATAGCTAAAGACAACCATAAGAAGGATTTTCAATAGCCGACCATACGATATTTTTGCATGGGCTGCAGCCAGAAGAGAATCGCCACTACTTGAAACACAGCGACAGCAGCAGCCTCTGGGAAATTATTAACACGCTGCCATGCCGGCATATAGCCTTGCGGATCTCTAGAACTTCTCCTGTGGCACTTAGGTTGTGTGGCTATCTGCATTCTGTAATATATGCTCCATGAACACTTCAGCGATATAGGGGGAGTGCAAGGTTGCGACTGCAAACACGTCGCCAGTTTTCATTCACAAAAGGCTTAAACAAAGGCAAACAAGAAAAGCAAAACCAAGGGGTTTATTCATCCCATTCATTACATAAAGGGCTACTATCTACGCTACTTCGCCGCCAGTAAACTGTTGTTCACATACGCCGATCGAAACACACAGCACACGCATTCCAACACTCTGGCTCACGCTTACGTCATTCGCTCGACAGCCACACTACGCGGCACATTTTCCACGAACGCCCACCGAGACACATATACCTACAGGTGCTGGGTAGTCCACAGAAAATAGAACACTCAGAAGTCGTTCATTTCACTCAGTACTCAATGCACGAAGTTGCAAGTATGGTGGCTAAAATGGAAATGCACTCTTAATTAAACAATGAAGACGGTCGCACATAATGCAATAATAAAAAAACGTTTTCCAAGTCCGTTCAATTAGTTCCTTGTACGTTTTCTCAGTTCGCGAAAAAATAATTATATTTGTCTCATCACCGCGGCGAAATCTTCACTTCTGTGTACATTGCAATGCCCATGTGGTGCAGGGTAGCTTGGAAACGTATTCTTGAACACCAAAAAAAGTCCTGCATTTCTCGCACAATACAGCCTCTTCAGTTCGTAAGATCACTCACCCTGGTGTTTTGCGTACGATGAAATTCCTGTCGCGGTATCGCAGGTATCCATTTTCGCATGACTTCGAGTTGATGTTGAATTAATCGTAACACTGTCACCGTAAACACCGAAATTTCCGACAGCGAAAAGCGGCACATTTGCTTGGCGTCACACCATCAACACGAACACATTGCAGTCGAGTCGTAAATTTCCAACATTAGGCAACACGTGCCATGCCCGCGCACATGAGCAAGGAGACGAGATGTGGCTGACTGAGTACATCCTGGTATAAGCAGGTCCATCGCGCTAGCAAATAGTGCGGAGATACGTGCCCATCTTTCGACCTTTTTCTAACTTGTTTTCTGGTAATGATTTTATTTGGCAAATACAACATCGCTTAACGTTTTGTTTTCTTCATCCGAAAAAACTATATCTGTTATCAGTACTCAGGGAAAATTTTCTGCCACTATTATTGCTGCGCGCACGAATACTAACACAGCACGGAACGCCTGACCCTCTTTTCCACGAAAACTTCCCTTCGCACGACCGGGCTACAGCGTCGACGCGCGCGGCACTCACGCCGCACCTCCCCGGCCGGTCGTGGTCCCCTCTACCTTTTCAACGCTTCCCAGAACTTCCTTTCCCTGCCTCCTTCGGTCCAGCTTGGGTCGCTCTCCCCCTTTCTCAATGACTAATTTCAAAGTGAGCTCCGCGGGAGAAGGAATGCGGTTGTTCGCAGATGCCACCATATTTCTGACTGCGCCCGCAGGAACGGGGGCCGCGAAAGTTCTTTCCAATTTGCTTCGACGCTGAGAAGGCCGTTTTCAGAGAAGCCCGCTTTTTCACTTGACCGCGGCAGCGAAGGGCCGCAGAGGAAGAATTCTCCGAACTTATACGTCTTTCGGTCGACGTTCATTCGCAAGCTTTGCCGACGCACAGTATCCAAAGTTGCAACCTGAATTTGAGCGTTAATCTGTCTGTAGCTGCCTTTAATCGTACTTTTCCCGTATTGTTGGTATATTAGGTACCTAACGTTATTGAACAAAAACTTTCATATAACTGGCCGATGAACCTCATCATCGTTATTCAGTCTGTGTTGTAGATGTAGCTAGGTAAATCATGAGTGTATAAATTACGCGTCATAAGTCATATTGGAACCAGCGGAATAGAATTTAATGGTGCGCTCGAATTATACCTTTATAGGCTAACACTTTTTTATTAGCGGCTGGAGACTTAGAGGCTTATGTCACTATGTAGTTAGCTAAGGAAGCTTTTATGGATGCAAGCCTCTAAATTCTGCGCCAAACGCTTTCCTAATTCCAGCTAAATGTTGCTTAATTGTCACACGTCTAAAGGTTTACAGTTATATATTGCGCTGTAGCCAGCCGCAGAAACTTTTATGGGTGCCTCTCTTTAGCTTTAGGGAAGATTCTCTCTAATAGCTGGCAGAAGACAACTGAATGGTTCCAATTATGTAGACTTAGAGCTAGACAACGGCCTATATCCAGCCAAATGAGCTTTTATGGCTTTCTCTCTTTAGCTTTAGGACGAATTCTTTTCAATAGCTGGTCAAAAGACAGCTCAATGGTTTTGAGTCTGTATAGTTAGAGCTAAAAAACGGCCTATAGCCAGCCAAATTAGCTTTTATGGCTTTCTCTCTTTAGCTTTAGGACGAATCCTTTTCAATAGCTGGCAAAAGACAGCTCAATGGGTTTGAGTCTGTAGAGTTAGAGCTTAACAACGGCCTATAGCCAGCCAAATGAGCTTTTATGGCTTTATCTCTTTAGCTTTAGCACGAACTCTTTTCAATAGCTGGTAAAAGACAGCTGAATGGTTTCAAGTCTATAGACTTAAAGATAAACAATGGCCTATAGCCAGCCAAAAGAGCTTTGTCGCGGCAGGCCTATAGAACTAAAGCCATAGATTTTTCTTTAGCTGGCTACAGTAGCCTGAATAGCTGTGACTCTATAGACTAAACACACTAGGATGTTCTATAGTCGACTAAAGAGAATTGTATGGTTTACATTCTTTAGTGCAGAATGCATAAAAACTTCAATAGCTGGCTATAGCCTAATTTATGCACTTTTATGGGTGACCATAGGGACCCATAGGCGGCCATAGCGCACCATACATTTTGCTATAGACGCCCATAATGCATTTTTGTATGGGTGAATCGTTGTGTAACTCGACGGCTTTTGGCCTGCTTGAAACGCTTGCACTCACTCAGAATTGAGTTTACGGTAGAGCAGTCCTTGCACATGAGCAGATTAAAGGCATTGTCAGCTATGCCTTTCAACATGTGGTCGATTTTATCGTGCTCGGGAATCTCAGCATCAACTTTGTGGCAAAGGGCCAGTACGTCTAGGATGTAGCTGACGTACGGCTCGGTCGACGTCTGCGCTCGCGACGCAAGCTCCTTTTTCGCCTTGAGCTGGCGCCCAGCAGGCTTGCCGAAAATTGCAATCATCTCCGCCTTGCAGCTATCCCAGCTAGTAAGTCTGGCTGCGTTGGTGTCATGCCACGTCTCCGCCGAACCTCTCAGGTGGAACCCGAGGTTCGCCAGCATAATAGTGGGATCCCAGCGGTTGTAAGCACTCACACGCTCGTAGCGGCTGATCCAGTCCTCCACGTCGACATCACCGGTACCGTAGAAGAAACCAGGATGTCGAGGCTGGCTCACGATGACCAGTGGCGTAGCGGCGCTCGTTGCTTGAGTAGGCGGTGCTATTGTGGGGCCTCGGAGATGACGCCCGCTTCGGAGTTCCGTGATCAGCACCTCCGAGTCAGCCGCGTCCACGGCTCACTCGTGCCAAGGAAGGGGTGAGGTAGAGCAGGACGGGGCCAATGCAGCACTCTCCACAAAATGATACAGGGTAAAGCTGTGTTTACAGTGGTGTATTTACGATGCACATTCAGAGGCTAGTTATAAGAAACCACGATGGAAGAGAGCACCGCGCAAGGCAGGGAGCGAACGCGCTTCACCGTCAGCGTCCTCTTCATCTCTCTTCTTGATGATGATGCCCGCTAGCACAGTACATGAATACCGTCCTATTTGTGGAGAATCTGAGTAATGCCACGTACCAATATTGTTGCGATAACAAAAAACACACCAAGCAAACTCTGTCTGCACGCCGATGACTGCGTCCTCTATTCTTGTATAAGTAACTCCGTTGACCAAATATAATTAAATAATGTTTTTTTCTTATTTCTGTGACTGGAGCTAAACGTGGCCAATGGCACTTAACCTTGAGAAGACGGTAAGCGGGGCATTCACAAACAAAAAGGAACCCCTACGTTTTTCGTATGGCCGGAACATGAAGCATGTTAACGAACTCATGTACATGGGCGTAACATTTTACTGCACCTGAAATGGCATACACTTATAAACCTAGTCTGCTCGAAAACGCTCCGGAAATTGTGCGTTTCGAAGCGAACGTTAAAAGATGCAACTCGTGAATGCAAACTAACAGCATACAAATCCCTGATACGGCCTGCACTTGAATTGCGCGTGCGACCTCATTGCGCGTGCGACATAGTGCAACTGGAACGTGCTAAAAAAACAATGAGGTTCATGTATCACCGTTATGATCAGACTGCTTCGCGTTCACACGCTATTCGTTTATCATGAAAATCACTCGAACCCAGACGTACTTGTGAGCGAATCGGCACTTTGGAAAAATTACTGAAAAGAAATTCCCTCGCAGTTCCCCGAGGGGGAGAGTGTGTAAGTGCGAATGCACGGTGGTTGAATGCGCGATTACGGTGGATATCGTGATCTTAATGAGTAGTCGAGAGATTACACACACGCACACAACTACAAAGAAAGATATTTCACTCGTTATTGCTGGTACCGTTGCCCGGTCCGCCATCATCGTTATCGAGATGCAGGACCAGCGACCGCTCTCGACGACGGTGCGCGCTCGACTAATACTGCTAATACCCTCCCGCGCCACGCGGCCGCTACACGAGCGCCCTCACGCGTCGGAATGCGGAGCGCCCGCTACGCGAGCGAGAGCTCTCCCGCCCGAAGTGGCGAGGAGGCGCCCAACACCCGCCGTCACTGAGCGGAGAGAGGAGGAGGAGAGTAGCGCCCGCCGTTACGGCGAAGGCTACACGAGCGCCCTCACGCGTCGGAATGCGGAGCGCCCGCTACGCGAGCGAGAGCTCTCCCGCCCGAAGTGGAGAGGAGGCGGCCAACACCCGCAGTCATTGAGCGGAGAGAGGAGGAGGAGAGTAGCGCGCGCCCATCTCCCCCCGTTGCTAGGGAAGACGAGGAGCGCGCGCACCCGCTGCTGTTGCTATGCGGATGACGGCGGCGGACGATTCAGGCTCGCTTAAGAAGTGCATTCGCACTTAAAAGGTAATCACCATTGACACGCCCGATTCTTTTGCTAACTCCGGTGCGAGCATTCGCACGCCAGACCCCCTGAACATAACGCCCTTCATACCATTTCTGGATTACCCGCCGCGGTGGCTCAGTGGCTAAGGCGTTGCGCTGCTGAGCACGACGTCGCGGGTTCGATTCCCGGCCGCGGCGGCCGCTTTTCTGATGGAGGCGAAAGGCAAAAACGCGCGTGTGTACGAGATTTCGGCGTACGATAAAGATCCCCAGGTGGTCAAAATTAATCCGGAGCCCTCCACGACGGCGCGCCTCATCGCCTGCGTTGCGTCGGCGCGTTAAACCCCCAATCAATCAATCAACCATTTCTAGATTGCTTTTGGCTTTCATTTTTTTCCTTTAACAGTTTCTCATGGAATAACTTGCGTGTTTCTATACGGACGTTGCATACCCATAGTTTTCAAATAAACTGCCAAGCAATGTCTTCTGCAGTTTAGTGTGTATTCACTGTTCTGGGCCCACTCCTGCAATCTCTCGAAATGTGAGAGCACAGTATTTGTAAATCAAAATAAATAAAAAAATAAAATAAGCGGTGATGCCAGATTGGGGCTGGAAAATATGTTGCAGACAACAAAGTACATCGTCATTAATTAAAGATTTGAAATTGGTGCAGGGGCAGAAAGCTCTACGAGTTAACGGAAATAAATTTTGTGGTCTAAGCAAGCCTCGAAGCTCGAATCAGAAGAAGTACCGCCGCTTTCAGTTTAAACTGTCAGTGTTGTGTACAGCGCGGGGAAGCCTACAAAAGTGGCGACAAGCTAAAGCACAACGGAATGTTTTGTAGTTTGCTTTAGTGTTCCTGGCGTGGACGTGCTGGTTGGTTTAGCTTCCGTCGAATAAGCCTGTCTCTGAAAGGGCAGGTACAGACCATTCCGAGTTTGATTGGCGAGAAGCCTTCAGGACAGGAACGTCCGTCAGCTAGTTTCTCGCCACGAAGTGGCAAAAGCCGCACCGTGTTTCCACCTTTCAAAGCATCGGAGAACAAGATCAATTTAAAAGTCGTCCCAAGCGACGTTCCACACTCATATTTCAGGGAACGCTGCTGAGCACGAAGTCGCGGGTTTGATTCCCGGCCGCGGCGGCCGCTTTTCTGATGGAGGCGACAAGCAAAAGCGCCCGTGCGTACGAGATTTCGGCGTACGTTAAAGATCCCCAGGTGGTCAGAATTAATCCGGAGCCCTCCACTACAGCGTGCCTCATCGCCTTCGTTGGGTCGCTGCGTTAAAACCACAATCAATCAATCAATATTGAAAGAATACTTCTTAGCATTTGCAGTATACAAACCATATCAGTCATTACAAATGAAAATTTCGGGTCATTAGTCCTTTAGTGCGATTCATTTAAACAGGAACTCAGGTTGTAACGAACCCTATCCGCAGATTTTAGAGAAGGTTGCAAACTCTGGCAAGTGTTATGTGGTCGGAACGGTTAATATTCTTTCTCACTGAACCTCCTGCCGTCCGCGGTACAAAGCAAACGGTTGCTCTCGATCGCAGCGCGGCTGAAAAAGAATGTCGCGTGATCAGTATCAGTTCTGAGACGCTTACTGCCCCTCTCTTCGACCGTCGTTTCATCATTGCCTCTCACTGCCACTCGTAGCGGCAGATTATTATTTTTGTATTTTATTTATTTTGTAGTGAGAGAAATATTATCTTGCTGAGCCTACCAAACACAGAAGGCTGTGAATTCATCTTCAACGGGAGATGTTTTCTTTAAAATCTACAGCAGTTCCTTTCGCCGGTTCCCGACGTGGTCAGTACCTCGTCAGCATTTCGAACCTTGCTTTATTTTGTTTTTTCCGCGTGCACCTGGGCATTTCGCCAGGCTGTCAAACCAACAGGAAATCGTGCAAAACGCACAAACACGCAGAGTCGAAACGAGTTCTTGCATGGCATTCTTGAACGCGTTCTTTCCGTGTCATCAGCCCCTTTGGACGAAAGGTAAACACGCCTGGCGGAGGAGTTTGAGTGGATTGATTTTTTTTTGTTTTTTCAGTCAATATTTTTTTTTCTTTTTACGAGGCAAACATCCGCCATATATAAAGTGCCGGGGTTTTAAGTGTAGAACCAGTTCTTGGATTGACCGCAGCCAGTGATGATCGCAGTGAGTATGCACAGCAAATCTTTCCGCGCGATGCCGTGTTCAGCGCATGGCATTGCTTGAAGCTGTCTTGTAATGAAGCCGCGCGGTTAAAGTTTTTGTTACTTTGCATGTCCCATGTTAAATTTGTCAGCAACAAACCAGTCAAAAGGCACCGCCTATATTCACCCATTTTTCAACAACTTCTAGTCATAAATGTAAAGCCAGGACCTGTGGTGGTAACTTTGTTACTGTGAGGTTCGCAGAAAATAACTACATAAAAACTGAGACTTGTCATGAGCACAGGTGACACTAATTTTTAAGTCAATTACCGACCAATTGGTAAATTGGATGGAATTTGTTATTTAGATGAACGCGTCTGTAAGTGTTATGCTGTGCTTCAAGCTGGCCACCGCTTGATTTGAGATTTGGCCATCAGCTTCTGCAAGGGGTCATCGGGCGTCTCAACTCAGGACGATGATGCTGCCGCCATTGCCACCGGGTGCAAAACCTGTCCTTAGAAGATTGTAGTTATTCCTGTAGTATGACCGTATATGCAGTGTAACAGCTCGTGCAGGGATTACTCTGAAATATCATGACAGCAAAAGTCTATAAGCCTTGCCTTACAGAGCCGCAATCTTTTTGGAACCCAAAATATTTGTTGCGATTATTGCTTGCCAAGTAATTTGCCGCGACCAAAATAAACGAAATGCGTCCCCTTTCATTATAAGGCGGCCCTGTATTGTAAATACGTCGTTTCATTGATGTAAGTTTATATCCAGCGGTCACAGCTCATCACTGAACCTAGCTAACAAATTTTTCAGTTTAATTGTCCGAGCGCGCTCACGCACATAAACGCATTTTTTTTAGGAATTTTGTAAAGACCAGCGTTCTAAGTAACATATAGTTCCTGACTCTATGCTTTCATTCAATTGAAGCCACCACTGACGTGTAAGTTACACTAATAAAAATCATCACATGTATTTGAATGTACAAGCCACTAGGCTTGAATGTGGCTTCAATACGTGGCTTGAATACGTGTCGCTTGAATACATTCAAGCCAATACGTGGCTTGAATGTACAAGCCACGTAAACCAATTATGTACTATGCAGTTAGGGAAGCATTTGCGCTTTGCACTGTTATTGGTCTTGTACAGAAGCTTCTGATGGAGATTACAGTCTTGCAGGTATTTATCCTCGAATTCGTGCATACACTTCTCCTCCCAGATTAAAGCTACCCTGCTGTTGGTCTTGGCAACCAGAGCCTTCGCCGCTGCGTACTCGCCCTATTACGACTACCGGGTGAGCTACGGCCAGGGATCGCCCTTCGGAGCCTACCCCCTGCCTGGAGCACCAGCCGTTGTGTCAGCTCCAGTCACGGGCATCCAAGGATACCCCGCCGCTCCCGCCACCTTCGCGGCATACCACGCTTCTGCGACGGGGGTTCACACTTATCACTCCACGCCGGCGGCTGTCCGAGCAGTTCCTTCCTACTCAGCGTACTCGCCGGTCCCACGGTATAGTCGTTTCCACCAAGGAGCACACACTGTGGTACCTCATGTTTTCCAACCGACCTCCCACGCCGTACCTGCGGCAGGTGTGACTAAGTTCGCTCCGGCTTATTCCAACTACCCGTCAGCGGCTTTCCCTCCCGTGCCAAAGGTGAACAATGTGAACCCTTACCAGGCAGCCCCAGGTGTGGTCCCACTTACGGCTCCGCCTGCCGGCTACGTCTACCAGCCCACTCCGGTCCTCTCCCACCCATACCACCCGGCATTCCTTCCGTTCCAGCTCTGACAGGTGTTTCTGACGTAGCAGCCTACAAGGCTGGCCTTGCTTTCACCACTTACACACCTTGCCCGCTGTGACTCGAGTCTAACGGAGAGTCTTCCTTCACGCTGGACCATTATTTGAAGGCGGCCATGCAGAAGGCCCTTTGCAAATAATTTTCTGAACGCTTTTTTAGTAGTGAAACCATCTTCCTCACTATACTGTGTGTAAAAAAGAAACTTCAAGCTTCAAGCAAACTTAAGCAGTCAATAGCGCAACCACAGTGGATGGATAGAAAGGACGCACGCGTAAAGAGTGCTACTGTCCTTGGGCGTCCTCCCTGCTGTCGTGTTTGGTTCCGCTATTAACTCCTTAAGTATACTCCACGCACCTTAAAAACAGGAATTTTCTTTGTAGAAATTGCAACAGCCAATCTTAGGTGGGCTCCACTAACTTTAGATGTGTACCTGTATTTGGTGTGTACGCAAACTCACGGAGAGCCTGTACGTAAGCGACAGTACGATTGCCTAGAGATACCGTACCTTAGGAAATGTGCAAAAAAAATTAAAACATCACCAAGGTAAAGGTTTACAATGCCTTCTCATAAATACACCTCGTATCCACGTGAGGGCGTTTAGTTTGTCCTTGTTTCTTTATTTACTTCCGTAATTACTACGTAATGTTGTCTCTGCCACTGTGCCATTGTTTCAGCTTGGGCTGACCATGACGGTAACTCCACAATTTGCCGTGACGACCCCTGATGCTTCTAAATCTCGTATCCCTTTCCAAGGGCAAAAAAAGACGCATGACATTTTGGCTTGCCCACTGGAACACGCTTGTAGGGTTGAAACGTCTAGTACAACTTCAGCGTGTTCAGCCGAATAAAAAAAAGAAAAAAACCATACCTATAACTTGCGATAAGTACCAACGTCGTTCTTTAAATGAAATTGCCAACACACAGACAAATAACGCTTCAAAAACCACTACAAAAATTTCTGGCCATTCCGTGCTTTGAATGTGGAGAACCTGTGGAGTTGTAAAATCACCGGACCTTCGCAACGACGGTTACAATGAGTTTCTTTCCACTGTGATATACACTCAGTGCCATACTCCCAACTTTACGCAAATTCTCGCATAATATGAAATCAACGCACTTGCGATGCTTGATCTTAGGTGGGGAAATATCGCAAGCTACGCCACCAACACGAAGCACGTAAACCGGTGCATTTTAGTGGCGATACATTCACAATAAATCACTCAGAACGACAAGGCGAGCAGTGTGATCACAACTAACCCACGGTGCGAGAACAGACTGCGGACCTATACCCACTTCTTGACGGTTTTCGAAGGTATAGCCTCATTGTACAATTGAACGGTTTAGGCACTTTGCTTATGCCCGATTTTCTCAATGGGCTTCGCTCTCATGCTGTATGACGCCATTTGCGTCTAGATCCACTGACGCTTTATTCTTTCCAATGGCTTCGCTCTGTGCTAAGGCCCTGGGCTAAGGAACGCCTCACGGTTCGAAAGCGCGTGAACCAACGGTAGGTTAGCTTTGAGTATACGAAAAAAAAAACTGTTAAAGAGCGTAATACAGCTTCGCTTAACAACATGCGGAATTTTGGGTCATGTATTATGGTTACCAGCTCTTGGTATCCACTCTGTTACCCTAACTGTCCACCGGTTGTGGGTTCGTCTGACTAAATGGCCAGCCCGAATCCATTTCTTTCGCTTTCTTCGGACTATGATATCTTCTGCTCTAGTTTGTTCTGTAATCCACGTAGCTAATTTTCTGTTCCTGAGTGTTACTCCTATTATCATTCGTTCGATGGCCCGTTTAACCACCCCAACTTTGCTTCTAGTGGTTTAGTAAGGTGCCAAGTTTCAGATCCGTATGTCACCACCGGAAGTGTGTTCTGGTCGAAGATTTTGAGTGACAGAGGTAGCTCAGTTTTCATTATATGGGAGTGCCTGCCGAGTGTTCCCAAACCCATATCAATTCTGCGCCAGATTTGACTGCCGTGGTTGCGGGCCAGCACTAACAATATGTCCGAGGTAGTTATATTATTTCACTTTTAGAGTTTTATTTACTAAGTTGAAGAGGGCGTCTTACTCATGCCTATTCTTCATTACTTTTGATTTATTCATATTTATTTTTACTTCCACGGCCGTGCTTTTTGATTGTAGTTTTCTCAATGGAACCGAATGCAACAAATTGTACCCAGACCGAGGAAGGTTTCTTGGCACCCACTATTCACCCCGAGATCGACATGTAGGTGGCGGCAGCGTCGCGCTTCTAGTGTGGATGCTCTGCTGAGCGGCCCGGGAGAGTACACGCTGTGGGCGCGCTTCGTGCCTTTCTCGCGCCGTATGTGGGCACGAAAGGCGCAGACAAGAGTGGTATGCTGTAGTTCGCTTCTTCAACGTTCAATTTAAAGCATAGAAGCTTCAATAAGATTTTTATAGTACGCCAAAAAAGAGGCGACCAATCGAGAATCTTAGAATGGCCGAGATAATAGCAATAAGCCTGTACGCCGTGGCTTTTAGCAAGCTCGATATTGGCAGACTATGGCTTTGAGCCTTCAAAAAATCATTAATAGAAACAGATCGGGAAGCCTCGATCTCTAGAATTTAGTTTACAAACGCAGTTTTATTCGCTTTCGTTGGTAGCATGACTCATTCTTGCATTTGTGGGCTGCCCTGAAGTGGTAACACCACTTAACTGCTCCGGCATTTTTTCTAAGAGCTTACAATATTTTTGGTGCGTTCAAAAGGGAACATAACGTTTCTGATTTTTAACCAGCGCCGAGACCCAAATGCAACCGCTCTAACAGGTCTTTACCGCGCAGCTTTAGTTGGAACTTTTAGCGAGTCTGTAGGTAGGTTTAATGAATAACGGTGTCGGATCACCTATTTAATGCTTTCGTCGACAGTTACCTTGCGAATTAAATTGCTACCGCGCACTGTACAATCAACATCTCATGTTTAGCTAGACGTGCAGCGACAAGGTATAAGTACGCTTACAGTGAGTAAACCAAGCTTCTGGGACCTCACAGCAGAGATTTCCTGCTACTGCTGCACTGTCGACCATTTGCGTTCCTTTTAAAATTCAACAGGTGCCCAGAACAGCGAGGTGTGTTTGCATTCGTGCGTAATGTTACAAAACATCAAGATGGCAGATGAAGTTGCCCTGTTGTAGATGTAGTAAAACGTTTCTTTTTATTTCTCGTTACAAAACAGCGCAACGGGTTCCCGGTGACTACTTTGTCTTGCAAACTGAACCTCGTTTTTGTCTTGACATTTATTTTTTGAGGATTAGTTAAAAAAGGCACGGATAAAAGTTCTCTGTGCATTTGGTTTTTTTGGGGGGGAGGGGGGGGGGAGAGTGGGGGTGGTTCAGCCAACGTTCCAAGCGAAGCGAGAAGAGAAGGCATGTAACGCAAAAAGCCGAACGTTGGTTATCAGTATTTCTTGCAATTGAAAGTGCGCTAGGCGTCTTGTTCCGTAGCGGTGAAAAAGCAGTACTTCAGCAAGTAGATGCCAGTATTTTCAAAGCTGATTAACCCCGCTTTTTATGCCCGAGATTGTCCAGGAATTGTGGCTCGCCTTTTTCAAAATTGTAATAAAAGCGAGCACTTTGGGAAAAATAAATAAATCCAGTGAGTCATGGCACACACCCTCCCCACATATGGCCAACAACGTGCATTATATTACGCGATATGTTCTCCTTCTTTAAACTGAGGTCCACCTTAAGAGGTTGAGACGTGACCATATTACGCATTTAAGTTATGCTGAGTGAAACACGTTTCTGGACAAGGTGATTCACGTTGGGATTTTAAAATGGGGTATATAAAAAAGGCACACGAAATGCCACTAGACAGGCGCGAACTCACAACTGCTTAATTTTACCAAGGAATCCAGCCTAAATACGCTTGCGCTTCCACAGAAAGGTGTTTAAAATAATATGTAAAATTAGCAAAACAGTATAAGCAACGTCTGTCCAAAAATGGTACTTATTTTCGAAAAGGTGCGGGACGAATCTGATCCGACAGGCGCTTGCGTGTGAAAATTACGTCCCAGGGTAACGTATGGGCGATAGCGCGCGGGTCTTGGGCATTGTAATTGTTTTCGTTTGTTTCCCCTTTCTTTAAGGACACAGCGGAATTTTACAAGGGCGGGTATGCACACGCCTTGTCGCTTCTTAGCAGTTCCGTGTATCAAATTTTATCATTTAAATAATCACCTCTCCACCTTCAAAAAGCACCCTTTGACGTTCCTGAAACGGCCGACGACTGCACTAACCACTAATAAAAGTGCGATTTGTCGAAGCAAGTTTTATAACACGTTTCACTCGTATAATACATTTCACCACGGCGAAGATGTTTTGTGGAATTAAACCAGCGCATTGACCTGCAACTGCTCCCGAATATTGCGTTTCTAGAGGAAATGCGAAAGTAGAGGTAAATATGTTATTGCTTACTGCAACACAAGTACACATATTTGTTGTTTTATCGCGTTCAGCACGCGTCTTGCGCCGAACAAGCAGTCGAAGCGAGAGCGCAATCCACACTACGAGTGGTTCGTCTCGACTGTGTTCGATCTCGGGCCGGCTGTGTTCGATCTCCCGGCGAATAGCCCTGGCTGCTCACGTCGCGTTGGCCGGAGCAGGTGACGCATAGGTGGGCTCCTAAAAGATAGCACCAGTCGACAACACTGCTGCCGCCACTTGAGGCCGGTCCACCCACCGAAGGACTCCAGTTGCCACGCGGCACTGCACAAGAACACCTCGGCTACGTCTGCTATCTACGCCCTAGGAACCCTCAAGGGCGTCACCGAAGTGGTGACCCACCGGGCCGCCTCAGCGTATGCCGCTTTTACGCCACTGAGTGGTCCTCTTTAGTCTTCACTAATCATTGCTACATGTAAAGAATCATGGCCAGTGCTTTGCATGCAGCGCCTTCCATGAATGGTCTTACTGAGGCTTGAACCGCACAGGCTGGGGCAGTAGTTTTATACCAACTTATCCAATAGGGCCACTGCCCGTCGCCTTTACTATTCTCCCAACGCAGTAATCACTGATAAACTGGCGCTACCACTTCCAGAGTAGCGAGGTCTGACCCGTTCCACTTTACGACCACAGCACCGTCCAGACTTCCATGGCCACGTGAATGACAAACGTAGCCGCCTAGACGCACCCTACGTGACCTTCTGGATGTCATGTCCGGTGTGTTTATTATACCAGTGTCTAAATCAACAATGTGCATTTAGATAAATCTCTTCTGTTAATATATTTCGATTAAACGTTTGATAGAGCCGATTAATGGCCTTGTAAAGTTGTCGCCTCCGTTCTTATGGCAGTTGTATAAGCAAACAGTGGCGTCCTATTGTTACGCTACGATTGCTCGGCAGGCCCCCTCAATCAGTATCGCCTTACTCCATACAATGAAGTGAGGCGTATCTGATCAACGCGTGAAACAGGGCGGTTTTCGGCGACGCCCCTCAGTTCTCCTGAAACGTCGTGATTGAGCTGCTCACTGTTTAGATTCCCGACGCGCTAGGCCCTGTCGCTGGAACGATTCGCTCATTTTGTTGGGCTTGTCAGTCTGCGGAGTGAAGCCCAGGCATCCACTTCAGGCTGCGCCTTGTCGGAAGTGGCTGTCGGGGAGTGGTGAGCCCAACGGTTAGGCCCGCACAAACAGTTCTCGGGATGGCCTGGAAAGTCCGAACGAAAGGCGCCAGGTACCAACATTTACATTTGGTTCATAACTTTGCAATTTTGCCATTACCCCGGACAAACTAAACAGCCCGTTAAGTAACTTACACCAACCGACAAGAGATACTCCATGAACACACCTGCATACGTGCTAGCCAAGTTATCACACGCTTAATACTCTGCGAGAACATGCCTTTTTACAAATTCCTAAATATCTCTTGGGAACTTTTAAACTGATTTTTGTGTCTATGCTGCAAATGAGCTGTAGTGAAAGGTCCGGAGCACCTCTAGTGGGCGTATTACATTGCACCGATTTCCTAAATGCCTTTGTCATCCTCAAAGTCATTTTCGGCTGATCTTTTCCCGTTACCACAAGTACAGTGAAGTTCAGTAAAAGCACGAGTGAAAATCTGAATCCATATTAAAGATCTTATTGGTCTATTCCTCTTAAATCTGCTACGGCCCGACAATGATATTGATCGTGTATGCTGTTAATAAGCTTGCTAGACTGAAACACTAACCATCAATGTTTTCTCACTTCTAACCTAAATAAACCACCATAAGCCTAAAGAAACATGACCTAAATAAACAACCATAAACAAAAATCACAATGTTCAGGCCGCAAGCTTGGTGAGGCACAGACCTCTCCTTGAGTTGATCAAGGTTCCTGCCGGTCAGCCAAAAGAAACAAGGAGAAACCAAGCATGGCCATTCACTCAGCGAAAGCATTCACAGGAACATAGCTGGTTGCAAAGCCATTGGGCTGAGAATTCTTTTCTTCTTTGCTTTCAATGATGGCACAATACTGACGTGCGTAAATTTGAAAATGTCAGACATTTAAATTTTGGCTTTATACCCCTAAGTTGCATAGTATAGGTGTGCCGTGAAGGGCCACGCATATGTAACTGATTGATTGATTGTAGGGTTTAACGCGCCGACGCAACGCAGGCGATGAGGCGCGCCGTAGTGGACGGCTCCGGATTAATTTCGACCACGTGCGCTAAAAGTTCGTACACACGGGCGTTTTTGCTTCACGCCTCCATCAGAAATGCGGCCGCCGCGGCCGCAAATGGAACCCCCGACCTTGTGCTCCGGCAGCGCAACGCGTTAGCCACTGAGCCACAGTGGTGGGTAGATAATGTAACTGAATCCCCATGCTAATAAATTCGGACAGGGAGGACAGGCATGCAGAGCTCTTGTTAAAACATTTATATCACATTTTGTTTCCAGTAGTATGCTATAAAAATAAATTGAATAATAAGAAGTTCTCATGCTTCATCAACCTCGACCATGACAAGCGCTGCTGTTGGTTCCATGTCTGTGCCGTCCAGGCCTCGAATTACAGGCAGGAGTTTACTGGCGATCACTGTAGTAGAAGGCATATATGGGACCGCCTGTTCAAAAGGGAAGTTGGCCTTATCCCACCCAAATGCGAAGCCACGGCCCAACCTCTGGCAGCTGTGTGCAGAAGGCAAATACATGATCAGTGCACAATGCCGTACCGGGTGCCTTTGGGTGCCAGGAAATGGTGGCTTTCTCTTCTGCAAAAACACTAAAAAAATGGGGGTGAGGAGGGTTCCAGTTTGTAGGCATCGGAATGTAAGTTGCAGCCAGCGGGTAGCAGCCTTGCAGGGAAGTCGACGAATGTTAAGAGGATTGGAGGCGCTGCGGAGAAAACTCCGTCTGTGCTGCTTGCACGCAGCTACCATTACTGTACGACCTAGCTGCTGATTGTGCGTCCGTTTTCAGTTAAAAGATTGTAAAATTGCTAGGGTAGTTTGCTGCACGCACAATAGTACTGAACATGCTAGTCGATGGGCCCAATTGTCTCCTCATACGCAAGAGCATGGCCACTCAATATCCCCTTTTGCTGTGGTCAGTGGTTTCTTGCTGCGAACAAAAGAAGGCGTATGAACAGAGAACTTGGGAGGTGGGGGTGGTGCTTATCGGCACAGAATGAGCCTTACACATGGTTACACTACCTCGTGCGAAGATGGTATTATTTCTGCTCTGTGACACTTTCAGCTTGCCGTCCCCTGCTCAGCATGCAAAGTAGATTTTTTTTTCGGGACTGCTGTTAGGTTTACCAGTCGGTGAATAAATTACATTGCACGCAATACCTAAAAATTCTCACGTGCCACTGTTCAAGTGGAATGCCTCATGAAACTCGGAACTGTGCTACCATGAGCTGCCGTCCAAAGAAGACCTTGAAAATGCCTCACTCTGGAACATTTTTTCGGCACTAGAGGGACAAGGAAAGATAGCAGTAGCCAAGCTTCAGGACCGTCGTGTGTTCACTTTACTTCACCACAGACGATTATAAGGTAAAAGGGAAACGCAAGTTTCCAGCAGCCGTGCCGACTCAGTTTCCATGCTGCCATATTGTTCCAAAGAGCACAAAACTCTGCTTTGCTCCCAACGTGATCCGTCCATGCAAGCGAGCACTTGAGGAGATCCAGCGTTAGTGGCAAAAGAGAAAAAAGCGAAATTACTTCCAATGTTGAATCCACAGCCAGTGGATACTAGCGCAAAAGCAGCTTTGGGCGAGCCTGCAGATGACTAGAAACACATGAAAAATGGATTGAAAACGGAAAAACATAGGATGGACTTTGGCCTGATTGGATATATCGGAATGACAAAAAGAAACGAAAACAGTCTTAAAGCTAAAGTACAGAGGCTAACCGAACGCTTGCAAAAACTTCAGCAAGCCTGTTAAAAATTTAGAAAAAAGCTCAGCAATATCGGGACAACTGAGCTGTGGGAGCTTTAAAGACCCTCTCGGTATTTCTGCATGGAGAAGATATGAATGCGGAATTTGTCATGCGAAAGATAATCAACTTTGATAAGGAGCGGTCGACTTGGCAGGAGCCCAAGCTGCATGAACGTGTGATGGGGAAGGTGACATCTTGTAAAGGTTACAATCATAATTGGGGAAGAAAACTGCGGGGGCTGCTGCGTCGCAGCACACTACAAACGTTGGATCTACTGGAGGAGATACTGGAGTAACAAGTTTAATAAAGGAAAGGCTCCAAGCGGAGAGAAAATGCTTTCGGTCACAAAACGAGCCATACCAGCGTTGCAAAACACCACGTGTTCTGGTCACATGGCCTGCAAACCTTGTAGCTTTCGTAACTGCTGAAACGTTTATTCACTTATTCAAAGCGCCTTAACGCATGTATTTGTGTAAGTTTAAATTGCATATGTATTTTTAAACATTCTTTTGAAAATTTTAGATCCGAAGCCGCCGGGTTGCTCTCAGTGTGGCTGACTGATCCTCCATGCCCAGAATGAACGGCAGGGTTCAGTAAACAGACCCAGTGATGGAGCTTCCTGCTTGTATTTTACTGATGGTTGGAAAAGCGCTACGACGACGAGGACAAGCGTGTACGTTGTTTGATAATTCTGCCCGAGTCAGGGCAGTTTCTGCTGCCGAGATATTTGTTTTCAGTTTCTAAAATCACAAACGGTAGCGTTAAAAACAGAAAGGAAGGACACGCTCGGAGAGAACTTAACCGCTGACCTCCACAACATGAAGCCAGCATTCTACCTCTTCCCACCCTAAACATGGCGCCTTCATGAAAAATGGGTATGTTGTAGTATGCCACCAGTGAATACAGCTTACTGCGTCTAGCTATTACAAAAGCACAAATAGCCTGCTGTTCACAATTTTGTTAGCTGGGGAGAAGTTTTTAACTACCGCTTTGCATCTTGCATATACACAAAATTAAATTGCCGCGCTAAACTAAACTGGGAGGGCACGACGGCTCATAGATTTAAAAAAATTTATTTAAAAAGTTTTAGGGCGCTGTCAGCAAAACCATTTCCCGTTAAGGTGTTTGGAGGGATCCCTTAGCATTTGGGATAGAGAACATATACACGACAAAAATCCGTTGTCTGTACCTTTAAACAAACAAATGCTCAAACATTTCTTGCAATTAAGCAACACATCCCCAGGACAAAGCATTGTGTTTTCACTGACATTCGAATCTTGCCCACAATGACCTTGAGCATGATTTGTAAGATATTCCCAAGCCCTACACCTCTGCATGATGCTCACGGTGAAGCTATGCCAATGCTCCAGGTTAAGCTTTGGCATAATAGCCATTGCTTTTCCGCTGTTCTCTTCCACTGGCAGTTCCTTTTTACTGTGCTTGTAACTGCACTCGTGTATTGGCATTTTGGTGAGCCCCATCCCAAGTAATCAAGGAGCCCGAATTTCAAGCTCGTTAAGTTTATAATTTCGGTTCCTCCAACTAAAATTATAGGCACAACAAGCAGTGAACTAGCATATGTTATGGCTTTCTTGCAAGCTGCTCAGGGTACAAAACCCTACGCCATTCTTTTGCTTTTGTCACTGGTATTTTGCCGCGGTGTACACTTATCTTAGTTATTCATTTATTCATACATACAGTTAGCCCGTGAGGGGCGGTACAGGGAGGGAAAAAATAAATAATGCTGGGGTAACCAACCGAGAAGTAAAATACGTCACAGCGTACAGCAAAGGCATTTCGCATTACACAATTAGGTGTAATGAAACTGCGGCCAAAAAAACATAGCCAAGCAAACACATGGGACACCCACTGTAAAAGCATGACCGTCAAGCCACACTGAGAAATCCGGTAACTTTACATAGAGACAAGCCTTGATGACGTTCAGGGATATTTTATTTTAACATGTTTAAATCAATTAAAAGGCAGGTATCATTTACCTTTCTCAAAGCAGCATTCTGTTTTTAAGGTACGACCATTCACGCAGAGGAGCTGGGACACTTGCTTGAGTACTAAAGTTTTGGTTGGTTTTCCCCCCGTAATATGCAAACTAGACCAATTTTATGCACAAGAAGGTCTTTGCCTTACCATCAATGCAAAGGAGATGTGGCACACTTAAAGTTAAAATGCTTAAATAATTTACTGCTTTTTGCAGAAAATGTTAATTTATTTACACTTACTTAAAGGCTGCTGCTAAATTCAGAACACTCTTATCAGGAGATAGCTGCTTGTATGTATTTGGTTATTCATGTACTTGTTTTTGAGGCAAAAAACATTGTCAACATTTTGTATTCGCATCTGCATCGGCTGTATAGCCGGTATGTTTACTGCTTCACTTCCCGATTCTTTAGTCGCCATTCTTTCCCAGCATAGTTGATCGTAAGTACAAATGTGTTTTTCAACACACAAGGATGTTAGCGTTGCAAAAGTTTAGTAGTCCAGCTATTTTGTGTGTGTGTGTGTGTGTGTGTGTGTTTGTGTGTGCGCGCGCAAAACTTGACATGCCGCAATCATAACTACTCAGGTTTTGGAGTGGCATCACCTAAACCGCAACAGACAAATGTTTCATCAAAATTACAGCCTACAGACGAGGCTTCCGAAAGTAGTGACACAATATTGCACTCGATTTCAATTGTAGTATTTCCTTGTGCGAGACACATAGCTGGTTGCGATCCTATTGACCACGTCATCTAAGCGCTGCCTCCGGATTTCCCATGGCTTGCTTGCACACAAGACCGGCTGAGGCACAACATAAGGACGTTCGTCCCCATGGGGCCGTAGAATCCTGTTGTGGTGCTATCAGAACCAACGGCACGCTGCGCATGATCAGCTTGTTTGACTGTGATATACTGTGGCACATGTCAAGAGGCGTGATGGAGCTTTCAGGAATACTGAGTGTTAGGCTTCTTTGTACGGGATGCACACACAGTGAATTTGCAAAGGAACTCTGAGTGTTTAGTCTATGCAGGTGTTAAAGTCATTGTAATGCTACGACGAAGGAGAAAGTTGACAGTCGTATGCTGGACATGTACACAGCATGAATAGCATTTCTTTTTTTCTGTGGAGTGCATTTGACAACTTAGAAAAGGACGTTAGACAACGACACGATAAAGACAATATTGTTGAATTGGAGACAATTGGCAAAATATGGTTCACTGCTCCGGTCTATGCAGCTGGCTGTACTGGGCACATGAACCACTCACTGTGTAGCAGAGATCAAAAGAGGTGCGATCAGTTAAGGCATTCACCGAAGGTGAAGGTTTCCAGGCTTGGAAGCGCCTCGCACGGCAGGATCAGCCACAAGTTGACAGAAGACCCAAGGGAAAATCTCAAGGGCCAGAGAGGACGAGCCAGAATGTAACCAACACGTGTTAGCAGTAAAGCAGTTCGAGCTTGTGGAGCAAAAATCAACCGAGGCACTCCGAACACAGGTCCCGCCGAAAAACAATGCAGGCTCAAGCCAGCGTGCATTTACACGGCAGGCCCCTGAAGTTACTTGACCGATCCGGGAGACGAGGCCCAGGTGGTAAGATGCCTTGGCGGCTGATGGCAAAAGTCTCGACCGCATAGCTCATCGAATGCATGGCACAGATATCTGCCACTCCAATGACACTCTCTTCTGCTTGTGCTCGTTCTCCTCAGGCCTCAGGATCTTTTGTGTAAAACCTGCAGTACAACCAAAGATGAAAGTACCGTAATTACCCGATTGTAACGCGCCCCCGATTATAACGCGCACCCGATTTTCCTGCTAAAAAAACAAAAAAAACTTGCACTTCCGATTGTAACGCGCGCGCAACTTTTTCAGCAAGAAAAATGAATGCGAGAGAAACGGGTGATTTATTGCTCGAAGTAATCTCACTCATCTCAGTTCTCGTCGCTCTCCACTGACCACAACAACTCGTCCTTGGTGCCGTCAAGCGCGTTCGCCATGCCACACTTCATAACGAACGTTCAACTATGATCGTTGGGATCGTGTCACACAGCTCGCACGCCCATCCTGCGAACTTCTCCAGAGGGGCGCGCTTCAGCCGACAACTAGTTTTGAACGCGTGAGAGCCGCTGATGCTATTGCTGTTATATGCGCAAGTGGAACGATTTGACGATTTGTGTGAACGCTGATAGAAAAGCCTGGGCGCCTATGCTTCTTGCGTCCGAAAAATCGTTGCTTAAAGCTTTGGCGCCATCTTGAGATGGCGATGGCGATGGGCGGGACGAAACTTTTGTTGTTTCAGCGGTTTCGGTTTCGTATCCGATTCTAACGCGCATGCGATTTTTCGACCTATTTTTCCGGAAAAAAGGTGCGCGTTAGAATTGGGTAATTATGGTACACGGACAAATGATGTATTACTAGTAATATGCTATACTGAGTATGCAACACTACCAAACTGACAGTTGCACACTCAGTCTTGAAATCTGTATGTCCCTTCCTGCCCACTATTTGTAAGCACTTATGAATTCTCGTGTTGCATAATCGCGCTTTAAAAGGGGTAACATCCATTACTCATGTTTGTGCCCCTTCAGTACTGCGAACATGAACACACAAAAAACAGCTCAAAGACGGGACGGAGAAAAAGTCAAACACCAGCAATGCCCGTCGTAATCCTGTATTTTTTGTCATCCTGTCTTCGCACCGTTCTCAATGTGTTCAAATAATACTTACTAGCCTATCATAGCGCTCTACTAAGAACAATTCAACATGTTGAATATTTGTTGAACATGCTGAACATGTTGAATTCAATCTGAATATTTCAGACCCTTCAGTATTGAGAAGGCCTTGGTATGTATTTTACTGCCAATTTGTTTCCAACTAGTGACAGGTTCTGCAACATTGGTGTCTCGCAAATAGTAGCTTCTAATTACCACTTGCCTGGCTTGTTCAAATGAACACAATATTTCATTTGCCCAAACCCTGTCTTTGGTGAAAAACATGGCAAGGGTGACATGTAACTTGAAAGAAAAATTGCAAAATACCACTCCTTGAAAGCAAAACCAAAGAAGACATGGTGGAAAAGACGCTTAAGTAACAGGGATGAAGAAATAAGCAGTCACCGCGTCTCTGTTTCAACGTTTCTCTAAGCAAAATGAACACCAACTAGCCCAACGTTCCGTACTGCAGCAGAGAAGTTCAGAAACCACATGCCACACTGCGAGTACGTCGCAGCACCCTGACAGAAAACTTCAAGGCGCTTTTGTGCATTCTGCCTGTGTGCTCATTACCAAAGCGTCATTGATATCACTCCGGCACCTAAATGCGATATTCACAGAGAGACATTTGCTCGTACGTTATGCGTACGTCACGTAGTCCTTCACTGCAATTACATTATGCTCGGCACGACTAACGTGAACCAGCTAAAACAATAAGAGACTAAACATTATTGAGAAGTACACACTAAACGTGTCTACACCGAAAGTGTCTGAAAATCTTGGCCCACTCCTAACGACCTTAAAAGGGTTTTGGCAAAAAAGGGTGTATACATGAAAGATTTTAAGGTGATGGCAAGTGCAGTGGCAATGTGAATCGGCGGAGCACGCAGCATTTAATACAAACAGTCAATACGCACAAGTTACAGTTGGAACACAACTGAATTGAAAAAAAATCAACGGGATGCAAGCGCTACAGGGAGTGCATACTTACTTAGTAATACATGTGCTGTTCTTGCTTTTATATCCAGAAGAAGAAAACCCCCTGATCTAGTCGGTGGGCCTATCGCAAGAAACAGATATTTTACCGCTAATTTTGGAAGTATGGTTTTTACTATGAGAGTATAGCGATCAACTGTTCTTTTTATTGCAAATGTTCTTTTTTATTGCAACGGAACACCAATTTCCCACCGTTTCAACAACCTACAGAAAGCCAAGCGTGTTGCAGACGGTAAACACCCTTTTCGCCAGACAACTATAGTATTTTTTTTTATTTTGAAAAATCAAATTGGTGTTTCAAATGCCAAAGCTAAACTTGGGGCATGAGGTGCGCCGCAAATGGAAACGAGCGATCACTGCATACGCGCTATTATTTTTTTTTTTGCATTTGAAAAATTTCTTGCGAGTAGAGGAGTATATGAGCGGATGTCTTCCTCTTTACAGTGCTATTATGTATCCAAGCATGGCGTTATTCAATGAACAGCTAAACACCTTTTCGACACCCTTTCAACAGCATAAGAAAAAGCAAGGGTGTTGAAGCTGATCAACACCCTTTTTTGTCGCACAAAAAGGGTTTAGAGCCAGAAAAAGGGTGTTGAGATTCAAGAAAAAGGGTGTAAAGGCCTCCCAACACCATTTTTACACTTGTGCTGCGCCCTTTTTTTCTAAAATGGTCTAAACAAGTTCAGTATGTATAGCGTTCTCTCTCTCTCGCCCAACATATCATGAAATACAAGGTGTTTGATACCAACCTCTTCGCATCGGCATTCGCGCACATGAAGATGGCAGGCAGCCTATTGCCTCGGGACTCCAAAACAAAAGCTACTTGCGTAGCGTAGGTCCAAACACAGAAAACACGGCAACAAAGACTCCGTAGCCTTTACAGGGGCTGGAGGACGCTTCGGTGTAGCGATGAAACCAATTTGCCTAGCGTATCAGGCAAGGCTGACCGTAGCCATGACAACAAATACAACAATCCAAAATGCGCCCGCTGTGACGTCGGAAGGTCACGTCGGGTGCGTCTAAGCAGTCAGTTTGGTCTTTCACGCTCCCTGGCTAGAGATACGGAGTTGGAGCATTTCGATGCACGCACTGCAGCCGTTAAAGGGAAACTGAAGTGTTTGAACACATTGCGGGATTACTAACGGAAATTGTATTTCGGAATCCATGGCCATGTTTCGACCACTCTGAGCGCGTTTACGCGTATTAATTGGGTAGGAAAATCAGTTCGAAAATGATTTCCTCCTCTCTGAACCCTCGCCCATTTTCTCTTGCTATTTCGTATGAAGTCAGGAGGAGATGAGCTGGCAATTGGCTGCGCTACTGCACGGCTCACCGACCTTCCGACAGAATCAGTCCACCCAGCGGTTAGTCCGCCGGCCATCGACGCGTCGTCGCAATTCATTCGCTCAGTTGAAACGAAGCCAGGGCACGTTTGTGAATGGAAGAATGTGCCTTTCATTACTTTGTTAGTTTGTAGAATGTATCAAGCTCCGGGTCCGGGTCGCTCCACAAAAGCGCTGCACAAGTGCACATCCGACGCTTCGCTGACTGGTACGCTAGTAGGAAAATCTAAGGCCACTTGAAGGCGCGAGAAGAGTCAGCAAAATCAATTTAGGTACTAACGAAATCAAATAAACTGAAACGTTTACCGTACAGCGCAAAACTAGGAAGCAGGAAGCACTTTTTTGCTCTGAGTGAACAAGCACAGCGGTCAGCAGCACGACCACCCATCTGCGAACGCTTTTCCGTCTAAGAAATGCAATTGCTAGACGTGAGATATTGTGGAAGTTTGGGGGGACGCTTACTGCACGAGCGCTACACAGCAAATAGTCATCTAAGGTACTTGAAATGCTAAAAACTAAGTAATCGTGTAAACTGGTTATACATTATATACCTTATGTCTTTAACCTCGGTAGCGCTGGCTCGTGGCCGAGGGGTCTGAAGCGCCAGGATTATTGTTTTGCAAGTCGCAAGCTCAAATCCCCGAGTGTACATGCTTATTTGTGTAAGTTGATTCTTTTATTTGTGGCCTATGTTTTCTAAACTGATTTCGCCATTTTTGGGCCGCAACGTTCCCTGCTCCACGAGCGAGTTCGCAGAACGCGTGAACACTGACACTAACGCGCTAGCGAGTTCTCGTTGGCGTGCTGTTGCCACAAGCACTGATTTCTTGCGGGGAGTGGGCACAGGCCACAAACAGCAGACCCCGGGGCGAACACGCTTTTTACGACACAAGCCTGTGTGAGGCAAGCTCCGAATATGCGGGAAAAGCGCATGGCATTTGAGCGTCTGCGGTGGCGCGGAGGGCGTTCATCCACTGCGTAGGCCTCAGCTAGGTATTGCTACGATTCCAAGCCGTCTTAGGAGGCTTATCTTAGGCATTTTACAGCCGAAAACATGGAAGAAGCGCGGTACGACGATTACTGAGACATCGAGAATGCCCAACCAATGATGCCGTTGGATTCGAAGCATGTTGTTTTTCAGAACCGAAACCGAAACTTGTTTGAATGCTAACCTTGGAAATCGTCCCATCAAAATGAATCTCCTCCTGTCGTCACAAACTTTAGTTGGTGCGGCTGCCACAGACCGCGCATGAAAGTTTTTCTTTTTTTATGCTTTATAAAATAATTACCGACTTATCAACCGGATAAACGATGAAAAGTGTGGTTATTTGAGCCAGTCTACGCAGTGCAAGCAAAACCGGGAGCTTGACAAATTCCCTTCAGCGTCCCTTTGAATAGCCAAAACTACGGATATGGTCTCAACTACTTGAAACCCGCACCCAGGATACAGATATAACATTTCGATTATATTATTATTATTATTATATTATATTATATTATATTATATTATATTATAGTATATTATATTATATTATATTTAATTATATTATATCATATTATATTAATTTCGGTTGAAATAAACAATAGTTTAAACACGGAGTAGTTGCGAATCCCCCCCCTCTCACCCACACACACTCACACCTGCTTTTCCCTAGGGCTTGCACGTACAAGAAATTGAGCTATTTTGCTATGAGGTCTGTGCGACGACTGTACTATCATTACATTGGGGTTATAACGTATCCGTCTATATGTTAACTCGTGCTTTAAGCGTGAAGGCACCAAACTCTATCCCATCAATTGTATGGTTTTTAGGGACCCCATTGCTCCTTGTGAAAGCATTTGGATGCCAACTGAAGTATTCTGAACAAAATTGTTAATTTTGCTTGCCCACTGGACTTGCGCGGGTAATAACCATGATTTGAAACATGTGGTAGCCTCCTGGATAGTTCCTCAAATACGGAGCTCGACTACCTGCCTGCTGAGTACGCCTTGGGAAATATTTTATTCTTTAAGGATGTTTTTTGTCGGCACCACCTCAGACATCATCGCCACAAAGCTGCAGCGCTTCCCAGCAAAACAAACACATTTTATAATTAATTTTTAGTCCACTCGTTGACTGAATGAATTGCCTTTCCGAATCTATAGCATTATTTCAGGATAACAACTGATTCGAAGCTGCGTTACTTTTACATTCCTTTAACTATTCATAGGTCTGGTCTTTGAGAAGCGTTGTTAACATGTAAAAATGCGTATATTTTCTGGATTGTCTTTTGGTCATTATTTTATGTCTGCTTCCAATTCTGTGCAATCATTGACTTGTGAATTAATTTTCCATTGCCATCTGTAACATCCTCAGTGACGTTGAGGGTATCCGACAATATGCGTGTGGTTTGAGAAGCCTTGTTCACGTGTAAAACCGTGTATATTTTCCGGGTTGTCTGTTTGGTATTAGTTTATGTGTGCATCAAATTCTGTGCAGTTTTTGCATTGTAAATCCCTTTCCCCCTCCCATCTGTAGCGTCCTCAGTGATCCTGAGGGTACTGAAAAATGATTGAATAAATAGACTGTATTGAAGAAATGTAATTACAGTGAAACCTCTGTAATTCGAAGTCGCATAATTCAAACAAACAGATAATTCGAACAGGTCCATTTGTCCGGGCATAGTGACGTTTATTTGAACGGGGGAAAAATCACGCGAATTACAACGTGAAGTATATACCGTGAATAATTCGAATAATATTGCCCGTCCGCACAGACTACGTTTCTTGAAATTCGAAGCCTAAGGCCAAAGTTCAATGCGTCACTAACCTCCGCAGCTTCGCAAGCTTGTAACCGCGTAGTTGCTCCGTGTACAATGAAGCCGCAGGCATAAACAAACACGACCTTCGCACTACGGATCCTAATACGCGAGTGTGTGCCTGGTTCTTTTGGTTCGCATCTCGAACTAACCATTACGTATGCCGTACTTTCGCAGCACGTAATTGTTGAAAGTGCGCTCCGAAGAACATGCAATGCCGTCCCTTTATCACGCATGCGTTTGCAATACTGGCAGCGTGCGCTGTACCGCCAACAAAAATGACCCTCGCTAGTACGGACTCCGGGTAATTCGAACAGATGTTCTATCCCCTCGGAGTTTGAATTAGCGAACTTCGACAGTGTTTAGAAACATTTAACATATACCCAAGAAATCAGAGGAAGGTGGTGACGATAATGCTTCGCGTAATTTGTTGTTAGCGCACACTACTGACATGTAATATAAACCGCTGAACCAGGCTATATGCAGTTTAATTTTGCGCGTCCAATTCGCATCGCAGGCCATGCTCAGTATACGTCGCATAGTGTTGCCAGCTGTGTCTGTATATTCAAAACGTTGGTGTTGTGTGGTTGAGGGAAGCAATCATAACAAGAGTAGGGTATCGCCCCAGACGCTGAATGAAGTTAAGAGGGCCTCTTCATATATTTCCAATTTCTTACAATCGAACTCAGGCTTAGCGCATTTGTCACCAAAAATCGCAGACTAGCTAATGCAACAGTGCTTTGTTCATCTGTAATGCCTTTGGTGCCGTCTGACGGTTTTTTCTGTGGTATATATCAGCTTGTACGAGAAATTCGGCTACATTAAGTCAACTTTGGGCTTGCTTTCATAAATTCAACAGGTGGCGCCGCGAGAATGTTCGTGCGAAACAAGAAACGCTGTACTAAAACAGTGCAAGGGCGTGTGCCGCGGCACACGTACCATCCGTTTTTCGCTCCACATTACGGTAACGCCGAGAAAGTCCAACTAAAATTATGTAGTTGTTCACGCGACATGTACGCGACGTCCAAAGCGCCGGTGTTCGGGCGGTCGGCCGGGCGTTTTCACAGATGTACAGTCACAGACAAGTCGGTGAACGGTCGGCATAGGCTTAGCCGAGTATGACAGCGTCTCTACTAATAGAGCCAAAGGTAGTCCCGTCCGTCACGCAGAGAACGCAGGTCTGCAAGACGCCTTTTCCTGCGCTCCTCAAAGAAAAAGATAAAAGTCGTTGAACCGCTGCGGTTACCCACATTCAAGTTCAGGTTTTTAGTCACGCCAAACCGCTCCCTCCCTCCCATGGTGTTCTCTTTGCCATAGACGAACGAGATAAAGCTACGCGGGTGACGTGACTGCAATAACGAGCGACCATTTCACGTGCCCGCACTGACCGTCGTGATAGACGCTTCGGCCACCCTCGCCCGCCGCGCCACTCGGACACTGCCCCTCTCTCCACCACGACCTAAACTGCGGCATAAAAAAGGAAGGTCGCCGTACAGCCGCCGCTCTCTCTAGCATACGAAAGCGGTTAGCTAGGTAAGGACCGACGTCTCTGTCGGCAACTACGCGGAATCCTGCGTTCCATCTTGCCGCGAAAGGGTGTGGTGCAAGCCACTTACGGGAAAGAGCTACCGAGAGGTGCTGTAGCTGTGATTTAACTCAGCGGGCTGTTTGACTTGCAAGAGAAAACGTTTGCTTGAAAAACACCACATCTAAGAACCGCCACACGGAAATATATGAGCTTACTTCGAGTTCCAGAAACAGCAACGTAGATTCATGAACGAATAGAACGCGATCACGAAAATATCAACAACACAAAAATGGCGAAAGTTACTTCCAGGCGACCAAATTGACGAGTGGCTTAATTGCAGTAAAAAAGTTGGAAAGTGTGGCTTTCCAAATATGCGAATAGCACGCCATTATTTGACATCCACGAACGTTATTATTCTTTCTTGTGTGTTTGCGTTCGTATTTTGGTTTTCGCATTTAACTTGTCCTTGACTCTATTTTTAAATAAGGATTTCAGCAATATTCCGATGCCGGTCAAACTTCGGTACTTCGGTTTGTTCTTGCTTTGTCTTCTTGGGGGATAAATAGGTCCATTCATCCCCCTCACTGCCGTTCAAATAGAAATAGAAACTACTTTCTAATCACCCCGAGCGTAAAACAAACTAATCGCCTTAGCGAAACAGCTCCTCTTGATCTAGCAAAATTTAACGTAGGCACTTTGAAAAGTAGAACCACTATTACGAAAGGGATCCGCGGCTTGCTAAGCTTAGCACGAATGATGACGAAGGTAAAGCAAGCGGCGCTTCACCTTCATCCCGTCTCTCTGAGAAATCAGCAAGTGTGTTTTGCCCCCAAGTATTACGCAGTGACCGAAAATCTCTTGCGGAATGCTCAACACTGCAGTTTGGAACCATTTTTTGCGGTACCTATACGTGACGGATGCAAGAAAGGTAACTGTCCTGCACTTTTTACTATTCAACAGAACACCAGGGATGCGAGTTGGATCCTAGCCACGGCGATTGTTTTCTAATGGAGGCTACGCAAGAAAACGGTGGAGTGAGACACATCTTCACACGGGGAAGATCTCTGGGCGGTCAAATTTCATCTAAAACAACATTTAAAAGAAAAGCTCTGCTAGGCCCTCGTCATTCCTCCCCCAAAAAGATATTCATTTTCTGTCCCGCAGATAGTTGTGTACGTGTTTGTGGCGCATGACGATGGTGCTATTTGACGTCCCCTTGTGTTATGTGTTGATTTGATTGATTGTTGATTGATTGATTGATTGATTGATTGATTGTTGATTGATTGATTGATTGATTGATTGATTGATTGATTGATTGATTGATTGATTGATTGATTGTAGTGTTCAACGCGCCGACGCAACGCAGGTAATGAAGCGCGTTGTGGTGGATGTCTCCGGATTAATTTTGACGACCTGGAGATCTTTAACGGGCACCGAAATCTTGTACACGCGGGCTTTTTTGCTTTTCGCCGCCATCAGTAGAGTGGCAGCCGCGGCGGGGAATCGAACCTGCGTCCTCGTGCTCAGCAGAACAGCGCCTTAGCCGCTGAGCCACCGCGGCGGCTCTTGTGTTATTTGTAGCAATCATGTTAGTCCTGCTTTTTCTCAATTTTTGTATTTCAACCTATATATTTGACATGCTCAAAAATAAAATTGAATTGTAAGTCAGCTGTTGTGATTTTCATTTTTGTGCGTCTTCTTCATTGTCTATTTTCTGCGGTTTGCCTCTGATAATCCGGAGCCATCCACTACGGCATGGCTCGTCGCTAGTATGTAGCTTCGGCGCACTAAACCACGCCAATTTCAAAAAGATAATAATATTTTGGACCACGATATGCTGGGCCGGTACAGGCTACAGCGAAACTGTTTTAACAACACTCAAAATTTTGCGTAGGTGCAAATGAGGGCGAACATAAACGATGTAAAAATCACCATACCCAGAACCAGGCTCATCTTACATGACAAGGGTTACAATATGGTCTGTTAGCTGTTAAGTTGAATTCAATATACAATCAGCGTCTTCGACTTTTGCCAGACATGCGCACTTGCGCGTGTATAAGCATGCACCAGCACACTTTTAGTACATAACAGTCATAATTATCCCTAGTGACCGCACCCGACATCCGAGTGAGTCCCCGCTAATTCCATAGCGAAAATATTGTCCACAAATATAAAATTATTTACCTTTTTATAGAACATCATAAATAGTACCCCGATCGCTGACCCTTCTGCAACAAATAAATATTTACACTACTACTACAACTACTACTACTACTACTCCTACTACTACTACTAGTAGTACTTACTCCTACTACTCCTACTACTACTACTAGTAGTACTACTACTACTACTACTACTGTCTCTAAAAAGCAAAAAAAAACACCCGTGTGTTCAAGATTTCGGTGCACGTTAAAGATCCCCCGGTGGTGAAGGTTAATCCGGAGCCCTCTACTACCCCGCGTGTCATTGCCTGTGCAGCGTCGCTGCGTTAAACCCTACGATCGAACTGCTATAGATCATAGTGTTTCTTCAGCTACGAGAACACTAAATTTTTGTCGGTGTGGCTGCCCTCGATTGAGACGCCCCTCCAAAAGTTGAAATAATTTTTGGACAGGGAGTTTATTTAGCGAAACAATTCCATACTAAAAGTGGTACCATAGCTAACATTCCACATCACTGAGCCAAAAAAACAGCATATTCAACG